>SJYC01123586.1:0-104696 GCA_006408675.1 Madoqua kirkii | reverse complement strand
GCCACTGTTCTTGCTTGGAGAATCCCAGGGACGGGGGAGCCTGGTGGGCTGCTATCTATGGGGTCGCACAGAGTCAGACACGACTGAAGTGACTTAGCAGTAAAAGCAAATATAAGGTTATTCAAATTAGTAGGTGTCTTTCTGCAGTCCTTTCTCTGAGCTCCAACTCCTAGGAGATTGTCTGAGTAAAGACTAGAGAGTTGGGTGCTGTTGAATAGACTCATTAAACTCAATAACACTTAATCGGCAGACATGCAGGGGAAAGCTCTATGTGTCTTGTACATTAAAGATCCCAAGAGAGAGCAGAACGCAACCATTAGGGAAATAAACCCAATCAATAACAGTTCGCCTGCACATAATCCAAGTCAGTGTGTAACGGTAAGAACCAGGGCTGCTTTCAAAACAATGACCTGCTTCTGACCCTAATGATACTTTCCTCCCATCCAACCAAGAGCTATACAGCATCCAAATTTCTGAATCTCCATGAAGCCATTAATGTAGGAAACAAAACCAAAAAAACTGAGTCATTTCCTTTTATTGTAGGAGAAGACTTCATTACTGTGGAAGTCTGGAAGTCTCTAGAATTTACAGCATGGAATCAAATCTTTCTTCTCACTGATAGGAGAAAGAGAGAGAGAGAGAGAGAAGGGAGGGAGGGAGAGAGGAAAAAAGAAGGAAGGAATCAGTCTTTGAGGATGGCTCAGAATTTTTCCGGTAGTCATGTAGTTGGACCATAAAGAAGTCTGAGCACCAAAGAACTGATGCTTTTGAACTGTGGTGTTGGAGCAGACTCTTGAGAGTCATGTAACGGTAAGAACCAGGGCTGCTTTCAAAACAATGACCTGCTTCTGACCCTAATGATACTTTCCTCCCATCCAACCAAGAGCTATACAGCATCCAAATTTCTGAATCTCCATGAAGCCATTAATGTAGGAAACAAAACCAAAAAAACTGAGTCATTTCCTTTTATTGTAGGAGAAGACTTCATTACTGTGGAAGTCTGGAAGTCTCTAGAATTTACAGCATGGAATCAAATCTTTCTTCTCACTGATAGGAGAAAGAGAGAGAGAGAGAGAGAAGGGAGGGAGGGAGAGAGGAAAAAAGAAGGAAGGAATCAGTCTTTGAGGATGGCTCAGAATTTTTCCGGTAGTCATGTAGTTGGACCATAAAGAAGTCTGAGCACCAAAGAACTGATGCTTTTGAACTGTGGTGTTGGAGCAGACTCTTGAGAGTCCCTTGGACTACAAGGAGATCCAACCAGTCCATCCTAAAGGAGATCAGTCCTGAATATTCATTGGAAGGACTGATGCTGATCCTGAAGTGCCAGTACTTTGGCCACCTCATGCGAAGAATAGACTCATTGGAAAAGACCCTGATGCTGGGAAAGATTGAGGGCAGGAGGAGAAGGGGGTGACAGAGGATGAGATGGTTGATGGCATTATCAACTCAATGGACATGAGTTTGAGCAAACTCCAGGAGACAGTGAAGGACTGGGAAGTCTGGTGTGCTGCAGTCCATAGCATTTCGAGGAGTCAGACACAACTGAGCGACTGAACAACAACAGCAGCAACAACAAAATTCTAACATTTCCAAAAAATTTTTCTAACATTTCCAAGTGTGTACAATACATACCCTCATTGCAAGGGCAGATGGTCAAGACTCATATGTTAACTTATATTCCAGTCTTGATGTTTCAAGGAAGATTAGGTTAAACTGTCTTTTCACACTGTCAAAATCTGAGTGTAAAACCAATGCTTCAAATCCACCGTGGACTTTAGGAAGATTCCTATAAAAATTATCCCTATGAAACCAGCCCTGTGATGCTGAGTTCTAGGGACTGGCCTAATAACAACAGCTGCTATTTTGGATGACATAGACTTGAACTATGTGAGTCTTAAATCAGAAAAGATCCCCATGAACCACCACAGTCTTGCTACTCTTCAATAACTGGACAATAGAGCTACAATTTAGTTTGAAGTGTGTGGGGGGAGAATTTCCAGTGGGAATCCAAGCCCCAGAGAATGCAAAGTCAACCCTGCTACCAACAGGAAATACATCGGTGGGAGCAAATCCTCTGAAGTAGCAAGTTTCTTTCAGGAGATACTGTGCTAAGATTAAAGGGGGAAAAAAAGTTTGTAAGGAAAGGAAGCAAATGTCAAACAGGTAGCAGATTTATTTTCAGAATTATGTAAAGCACAAAAATGAAAGGACTTCCACTGTGCAGCGTTGTCATGGTTACCCGATCTCTTATCAAACAGGAGAATCAGACAGAGAAGGGAAACCTAAAGGAGGCAGTAACCAGAGAGGCCTGCCTCCACCCACCGCCACCAAGTGCTTTTCATCCAGTTGAGGTTGTTTATGAGGGTATAAAATAGAGGATGACATTTGCTGCTCCGGATAATTTTTAAAGGATCTTGTTTTGCAACGTAGAATAAGAATCCTGCTATGCTTTCTAAAATGTGAAAACACAATGGTTAAAACATCATTGTTTGTAGGGATCTCTAAATGAACAAGGGGGAGAGAACATCTACTTTAAAATCTCCTCTCTGTTCACTAAACAACAACAAAAACAATCTTTTCCCAAACTGCAAACATAGACTATAGCCTGAATTGTTTTCATAAGAGAGCTGCATGTTTCACCTCCAAAATATTTTAGAGGATTTTATTTGGAGGCTACTAGTTTTGAAAAGGAACTGGCATGTTGTTTGTAGAGATTAAAAAGAAAGCCTCCGTGGTTTCTGCTTTATAGTTGACATAGGGTGCTAACAGCATAAATAGTCGAGAATGGAGGAACTATTTACCACCTCTCCTTCTCCACCAGTTCAACCTGCCCCTACAAATGGCTCACCCTCATAAGCCTTTATCCTAGAGAAGCAGAGACTTCAGATTGCTTTCCAAATCACAATCCAGGCCTCAAACACCTAACAATAGCTTGCAAAGTGCCCTTACCTCCCATGACAGGTAGTTGGAATCTGCATAAGGTCCCTAGCATGAAAAGACTGGGCTGGGGAGAAGCAAGGGCAATTTGACCCATGTTAATTTCACCTACTTGGAGAAGGGGCGGGAGCAGTGGGGAGCAGTAAAAGTCACTGTTTCTTTAACAGTTTGGTCTTTGAATTACTCCACTTCTCATTTCCCCCTGTAGAAAAGCACTAAGCCCAACCAGGTAAACCTTGCAGAGAGGACAACTAACACTTGGACTCGCAGTAACTTTGACTCCTCTGAGAAGGTAATGAGAATCAACATTCACTGAGATTCTACTATGGGCTATGTGTTTCTAAGTGCTTCAAATGTAATGTTAAGTGATACAGGCAGCATTCCTGTGAAATAAGCAGTGTTCTCATTTCAATATGAGGACACTCCAGCTCAGAGAAAAAAGTAACCTGCTCTAAGTCACAAAGAACTTACTTGTCAATCACTTGTTGCACCATCCAGCACCAGTGAGAACAGAGCACTAAGAGGTCTCACCCAGCTTAGTTTTCCTCTCCATGAAGTGTTTTGGAAATTTGTAGAATTTATCTTCCAGTTTAGCCATGTACTTCTTGATATACATATCAGGTTATATTCTTTATATTTCTCTTTCATATGACAGGTAGTATTTCATCTTTTTTTTTTTTTAATCTGTATAGTTAGATTGCCTTACCTGTGAATTTCATTTCAGAATAGTTAGATAGCCTTACCTGTGAATTTCATTTCAGAATAGGAAAGGAATATCTCAAAATGCGTGGTTCTTTAAAGGAAGGCTCTGAATCTAAGGAACCCAAGAATCACTGGACTAACTAGTTACTCCCAAGTTCAGGGAGAGTTGACCTTAAATTTCCTTTAAAAGTTGGGACATGGAAGCGTTTTCCAAGTTTCAACTGAGAGTCTTTGTTACTGACATACAAGTGCAAAGCTTCTTAAAATAAACTAAACATATTTCTAAACAGTTAGAGACAGGGGAGAGGAAAGTAAAATCCAAATTCATTCGAAAGGATAAGTTTCCTTTTCACTGGAAAGTCCATTTCTGTGATATATTGTCCTTCACATCTCAAATGCTCATTTAGGGTCAGAAAGGAAGCCTAGAGCCCTGCCCTGGAGCGGTGAGAGGGTAGACTGCTTAGAGAAACAATAGCTACCGTGTGAAGCTGGAAATAGGAGATGATGAAGGCTTCATTTAGCCCTGGGGAAACAAGACAAGAGGTAGCTTCTCATTTTATTGTTGTTTCTAAGTCTCACGTGGCCAGAGCCATGAAAAGGAGATTCCTTATTTTACTTGTCTGTAGAATCCTAACATATTCACTGGGACATTTCTCCAGGGAGAGCTGGACTTTGGGCTACTTTTAAATATTAACAGTAGGCACATCCAACTAATTCACCTGTTTGGTTTTCGTCTGATGCAGACAGAAACTGCCCTCCCTCCAACTCTTAGAAAGAAGAGTAAAGAGAACACTGGGAATAATAAATTCTCCTCCATTCTTCTTTTGTTATTTTGGGATCAATGCCTTTCAACAATCCCTCACTCAACGTGTATACAATATAAGAAGAAACCATGGGATTTCTCTAGAACCAAACTGACTTTTCCAAGTTTATTTCTTTTGATAAGAAACCATGTTTTAATGGAGGGAGGGCGCTTAGTGCTAGGAAGCTGAAGTTTCAAATTTTATTCAGGCTGTATTTGTACAAGAAACAATATTGTTTTTCCTTTATAGAATACTGAAAGATTAAATTTCACATTTCAAATCCTGCAGAGGACCCAAGGTCCAAATCCAACATTGAATGTGTGTATTTGACCCCATATCGTCTTGAGATTAATAATACGGCTTATATATGAGTATGAAGTGACCAAAACCAGTAACGCAGAGCCACCCACCGCCAGTAGGAACAACTGTGGGGCTTACAGCTACATGGTATAGAATGAATTGTAGTATCTTAACCACATCTAACTAGGAAAGACTATTAGAAATAAAACACGGGCCACACTAAGGAAAGCAAATGAGGTTAATCTTTAATATGCCTCCATTTTATACAATTAGAGGCTTAAGACTATTGTTCTGTGTCCTATTCTTACAGAATAGAATCTCAGTATTTGAAATATACAACCTTTATAACCCTTTATACTTAGGAATTTTATAAATAAACTTCTCATTCTCCACAAAAGAGGCAGCGCAGAATAATAAATTGTGGGTTGTGTGAAAACTCTGATCTGGTATGTTTTTAAGGGACTTGACTATGATGGTCACATTGTACTGTCAATAGAACAATCTTCTTAGGTATACCATGCAGGCTTTGCATAGCAAAGGGTCAGTTCAGTTCAGTTCAGTCGCTCAGTCATATCCGACTCTTTGCGACCCCATGAATTGCAGCACCCCAGGCCTCCCTGTCCATCACCAACTCCCAGAGGTCATTCAGACTCACGTCCATCAAGTCCGTGTTGCCATCCAGCCATCTTATCCTCTGTTGTCCCCTTCTCCTCCTGCCCCCAATCCCTCCCAGCATCAGAGTCTTTTCCAATGAGTCAACTCTACTCATGAGGTGGCCAAAGTACTGGAGTTTCAGCTTTAGCATCATTCCTTCCAAAGAAATCCCAGGGCTGATCTCCTTCAGAATGGACTGGTTGGATCTTCTTGCAGTCCAAGGGACTCTCAAGAGTCTTCTGCAACACCACAGTTCAAAACCATCAATTCTTCGGTGCTCAGCCTCCTTCACAGTCCAACTCTCACATCCATACATGAGTACTGGAAAAACCATAGCCTTGACTACACGGACCTTAGCCAGCAAAGTAATATCTCTGCTTTTGAATGTGCTATCTAGGTTGGTCATAACATTTCTTCCAAGGAGTAAGCGTCTTTTAATTTCGTAGCTGCAGTCACCATCTGCAGTGATTTTGGAACCCCCAAAATAAAGTCTGACACTGTTTCCACTGTTTCCCCATCTATTTCCCATGAAGTGATGGGACCGGATGCCATGATCTTCGTTTTCTGAATGTTGAGCTTTAAGGGTGTTCCTGTGATATTACCAGAATTCAAAGAAAGGCTATATAGCCTGAGTTGTCTAATTGATCGTTTTGAGGGTACCTCTTCCAAGAATTTTCTTCTCTGAAATGGAGAGACCTAAAGGTCAAAATCTATCTAGCATCAAAACTACTAGAGTGGACCCCAAACCAAATTCACCTAAAAGTCATTTAATATAGGTCCTTATGAGGCTTCCTTGGTGGCTCACACGGTAAAGCGTCTGCCTGCAATGTAGGAGACCTGGGTTCGATTCCTGGGTTGGGAAGATCCCCTGGAGAAGGAAATGGCAATCCACTCCCCCACTCTTGCCTGGAAAATCCCATGGACGGAGGAGCCTGATAGGCTCCAGTCCATGGACTCGCAAAGAGTCAGACAGGACTGAGCTTCTTCACTTTCACTTTCATGGTGCATCAACAAAACACAATGAAAATTTTAGAACTTTGATGTTGCACCTTTTCAATTCTTTCCAACCTCAACGGGGGTACCTACGGATCTCTTGCTTTATTTTACCACCATGACTTCTCACAGTCATCTCATCCCTATTTGCTTCTCCTTTGTTGTTGTTTTGTCGCTAAGTTGTGTCTGACTCTTTTGTGATCTCATGGACTGTACCCACCAGCTTCTTCTGTCCATGGGATTTCCCAGGCAACAGTAGTGGATTGGATTGCCATTTCCTTCTCCAGAGGATCTTCCAGACCCAGGAATTAAATCTGTGTCTCCTGAATTGGCAGGTAGATTCTTTACCACTGAGCCACCAGTGAAGTGAGTGAAGTCACTCAGTCATGTCTGACTCTGTGCAACCTCATTGACTGTAGCCCATCAGGCTCCTCTGTCCATGGAATTTTTCAGGCAAGAATACTGGAGTGGGTTGCCATTTCCTTCTCCAGGGGATCTAACTGAGCCACCAGGGAAGCCCATCTGTTACTATGTTCAAACAAACAGAAGCATGACAAAGTCAAAACGATCTATCTTCAGTAGCAATACAAGTCATTCGCAGCAGAAACCTGCTAAGTACTCGGTAATCTACTGATGAAGTAAGGGTTAAAATCCCTTGAACTTTATGAATTCACCTCACCCACAGAAGACCACGCTTGTCTTTGGCTTCCTGAAAATACTCCCTCTTTATTTTTTAGTTGCAAAAAGTATGCAGTCTCAAGAATATGAAGGATGAGTGCAAAGTAATAAAACCAATATCATAAGTGGCTTATATATGCTTAGCTCTTATAGAGGGTTCATGGTTATACCTAGATAAAACTTAGGATAAAATTAATCTGATAAAGAAAATTAAGCACAGACAAGCTTCCTCCGTTTCCTGCTTACTCCTTTAGGCATGCAGTCTTCTTCATGGTCGTCTCTCCTTCCATCTTTGCTATCCCCTACCCCTACAGTTGTCCTTAAGCAATTATGTAATTGCTCACTTCCCTTAGGGTTAAGTGTTAAAGATCTGAGGTCAAAGAAAATCTGTGATTTGGGGCTTGTGATGTTTGTGGGGATTATCAGCAGGATTTTCATGTTTAAGGAGAAGAAAGGACACTCAGAGAAGAGTTTAGTAACATACTCTGATGCCTCAGGATATGATGAGTCTTGGGTCCAAAGCTGGAAAGGATACAATGAGACCAGTGCTTAGAATGTCTCGAGTTCAGCCTCACAACTGGGCAAGCCAACACTGCTACTACTAATAATAATGGTAATAAAAAGAAGACTTGTTTTATGCTTCAGGATGACAGGTCTTAAGAATAAAGCTGGTTTATCTCAGGTGTAAGACAATGTCAAGGTCAAGAAGACTTCTGTGCTTTGTGAGTAAATCTCCACCAATCTTCTTAATAGCACATGCAGTTCCTTTAACAGAGGGACAAAGTTTTTGTCCCACCACAATTAGAGATAAAAGCCTTAAAAAAAAATAGAAATGCATAGGAAAGGTGACATACTGGTATTGATCTGCTTCAGTCGACGTGCAAATGATGGTATCAGGAATTTTCTTGGTTCCCTACTGTGCCATGTCTCTTTAGATAAAAATGTAGTGGGTTGTTTTTTTTTTTTTCATATCTGTCTTTCCACGTGCTCCCTTCTGAGTCTTCATCTATTAATAATCCCTCTGTTCTCCAGTGGGATTGCTCTCATTCATTCAATATCCTAAGTGCCAAGCAAGGGCCTAGGTGCTGGATCAATCACAGGGGATAAAACAGAAATCCTTTCCCCCAGGAAAAGACAAAGCAGAGGATAGAAAGTCGTGTATCCAGGAAAGAATGCTGCAACTTTGAATAGAGGGGTTGGTGTCACCTTAAGAAGGTGATGCTTAAAACCCTGCAGGAGGCAAGGGAGTGAACATTTCAGGCAGAAGAAGTAAGTACAAAGGCCTTGGATGTGCATTCAAGATATGTGAAGGAGCCAATGAAAGGAAATCACGGCAAAACTGGCTTTTCTTCCGAGTGATCTGGGAAGCCATGGGAGGTGTTGGCCAGAGAATAATGTGATCTGAACTGCACTTTTATTTTTTAATGTATTTATGTATTTATTGGCTGTCTTGGGTCTTAGTTGCAGCACACGGCTGTTTGTTACAGAGCTCAAGATTCTAGTTGTGGTTCGGGCTCCAGAACTCAGGCTCAGTAGTTGCAACATGTGGCCTTAATTGCATGTGGGATCTTAGTTCCCTGTCCAGGGACTGAACCCATGTCCCCTGCATTGGAAGGTGGATTCTTAACCACTGGACCATGAGGGAAGTCCCTGAATTACACTTTAATAGGAACATCCTGCCTGCTGTGCTGAGACTAGATTGAAAAACACAAGGGTAGAGGGAGGGAGCCCAACTAGGAGACTGACGTAGCAGATCCAGATAAAAGATGATGGTGGTCTGGAAAGCCCCTAGTCACTACGGTGTTAGCAGTGGAGGTGGCAGGAAGTGATCAGATGCTGGATATATTTTGAATGGACACCAACACTACTTACTAATTAATTGACACAGATTATGACTTATGAGTCATGTCCAACTCTTTGTGACCCATGCATGGACTGTAGCCTACCAGGATCCCCTGTCCATGGGATTTTCCAGGCAAGAGTACTGGAGTGGGTTGCCATTTCCTTCTCCAATGAGAATAAGAGAAATGCATAGGAGAGAAGAGTCAAATGCATAAGAGAAGAGTCAAAGATAACTCTGAAGCTTTGGGCTTTGACAGTTGCAAGAATGGAGTTGTTATCTGCTGGGATGAGGAAGGTCTTGGAAGGATCAGGTATGGAGGGGACTCTCAGGAGCTCAGTTTTGAATGCTCATTAGACATCCAAGTCGAGAAGTTGAACATGAAGTTGGAGCCCTGGGGAGAAGTCCAGACTAGTATTTAAGTCAGGAGATTAGGGTGAAATCACTGTAGAAGTGAGTATAGACCAGAAAAGACAAGAGGACTGAGGACTGGAGGTCAAGTGAACAGAGTGTTTCAGGATAAGAGTGATCACACCTCTCAATGCTGCAGGAAATGAGGACTGTTCATTGACTGTTGAATTTAGCCACCTGATGTCTTCGATAACCTTGACGGAGAACTTTCAATAGAAAGATGGACATACCTCCCCGACCCCACCAGCACTCCCTAGAGTTAATGGAAGAGAGATGAGAGATGAGGAGTTAGAGACAACAAAAACAGCAAACCTCTTTCAAGGTGTTGTGTTGAGAAGGAAAAGAGAAACCAGGCAACGGCTTGAAAGGGGAACATGAATTCAAAAGATTTTGTTTTAAGATGAAAGAAATCTTAGTGGGTTTGTATGAGGCTGGGAAAAATCCAGGAAAAATGAAAAAAACTTGTGAAAAAATGAAAAGTGGAAATGTTAGTTGTTCAGTCATGTATGACTCTTTGCAACCCCATGGACTGTAGCCTGCTGGGTTTCTCTGTCCATGGAATTCTCCGGGTAAGAATACTGGAGTGGGTTGCCATTCCCTTCTCCAGGAAATCTTCCTGACCCAGGGATTAAACCCAGGTCTCCTGCATTGCAGGCAGATTCGTTATCGTCTGAGCCACCAGGGAGGCATCAATCCGTGGGGCTGCAGAGTCCGACACAGCTGAGTGACTAACACTTTCACTCGAGTTCGACCCCTGAGTCGGGAAGATCCCCTAGAGGAGGGCATGGCAACCCACCCAAGTATTCTTGCCTCAAGAATCCCCGTGGACAGAGAAGCCTGGCAGGCTACAGTCCATAGTGTCGCAAAGAGTCGAACACGACGGAAGTGACTGAACCCACGCACATACAAAGATTGTAATAGAACATTGTCAGGATGCTGTGAAGAACAAGGGAAGGAGAGGTCAACAGTATGTTTGGAGAGGGAACAGGAGAGGGTAATATTGCATCTAGACCAGAAAGACCTGTGCAGTCCAGGGAATGGCTAGGAAAGGGAGGAGGAGATGAGCATGCACTAGTGTGGTCGCCTAGGGCCACCAGCAGATTTCTGGGTGCAATAGAGGAGATGAGGAAAGGGAATTGCACTGGATCAGGGGTCCTTCTTTACCAGGAGTCAGAGTTGTCACTTTTTGCTGAGGATAATGGGAAGTCACAGAGGAAATCTAAGCAGGGAACAAATAAGATCTGATTGGCTTTGGGGAAAAATAACTTTGGTAGCCACGAAAGGGATAAATGAGGAGAGGCTGCAGTGGAGCAAATCCTAATAGATGGTCGCAAGCATCCAGACAAGAGATGATCAGACCGAATGAAGACAGAGCAGTGAGGAGGAAAAGAAGGGAGGGTGAGGAAGGAGTTAAGGGGCAAACTGACGGTCACAGTCACGATCGATGCTGTGCAACATGGGGTGGGAGAACAGAGCTGGCGTGGACTGGCCTTTGGCTCAGAGGCTCATCTGATGCATGAGAGGACTAAATGAAATCATATGTGCTTGGGACATGGAAGACATGCAAAAAAATATTATTTCTCCTCATTTTCCTCCCTCATTCCTGGCACCATCACCTACCCAGTCTCTGCGGCCAGAAATGTGGGAATGATTCTACCCTCCTCTGTCCTTGACCCACCACAGGCAGAGTCACTCACAGCAGATACCACCAAATGGGTAAAGGATATGATAGAGACCAAGAGAGGGGATCCATCCTCATAAAGCTGACAGTCTGTCTCTGACCTGGCTTTATTTTTTTGGATGAGAGGGCCAACAGGAGCCTGGGTGAAGGGCGCTCTGTGACTTACCCACCTGCAGGGCTGGAGGCCAGATGAGTACAGCAAGTTCCCTACATAGGAACAAGCTCCGTTCCCAGAGTGTGTTCATAAGTCCAATTTGTTCGTTCAGTCCAACAAAGTTAGCCTTGGTACCTAACTAACACAATTGGCTATATACTACTGTGATGTAATGGGTTTATAATGCTTTTCACACAAATAATACATTATAAAACAAACATAAAAAATAAGGAAAACATTTTTAATCTTACAGTACAATACCTTGAAAAGTATAGTAGCACAATACAACAGCTGGCATATAGGGGCTGGCCTCAAGTGAACAGGCAAGAGGAGTTGGAGGAGAGAGAGGAGATGGGAGATGGTAGAGCTAAAGGGTCGTCAGCAATAGGAGCATAAGCTGGAATTTCACTCATGCCTGACATTGATGGAACGCATGTTTGCATCTTTGAAAGTTTGCAGCTTGAAGGTTAGTGTGTAGGGACTACTGTATACTTCCTAAATCAATGGCTCTGCCCCCAACATGCCCCTCCTGCCTGGTTCTCTTCTCTCCTTCCCCAGCTCCCATTCACTGGCTCTCCAGTTAACAAGTGTTTGGCTGGCTATTAAGACTGGAAATGGGTCTGAAAGGTTATCCATACTCTCCCCAAGGGAAATGGTTAATACAGTTTGGGGTCATTTTTTAAGGAGAGAGTGTTTTATTTTTATAAATAATAAGGACTGGCACAGATGTATTAACAGAAAACAAACTTATTGTTATCCAGGGGGAGAGCAGAGGTGGAGGGCCAAGGGAAGGATAAAGTGAGAGTTTTGGATCGACATATACATAGTGCTATATATAAAATAGATAACTAGCAAGGATCTACTGAATAGCACAGGGAACTGTACTCAGTACTCTGTAATGTCTTGTATAGGAAAAGAATCTAAAAAAGAGTGGATTGGCTGTACAGCAGAAATTAACACTGCAAATCAATTATACTCCAATGAAACATTTAAAAAATAATAATAAGGACTGGAAAAAGCAAAACTAATGGGGACAGAAAACAGGTGCATTGTTGCCAGGCACCGGGACCATCCCCAAAGTGAAATGTTTAATACCTCGGTTGTAGGGTTAGTTACATGACTGCTGTATTTTTTCCAAAAGGCATGGAAATAACTGTACATTAAAAAGCATAAATTTGACTGTATGTAAATTGTACCTCAATAAACCCGACTTTTTAAATAAACAAATGAACAAATAAATATATAAATATGTAGGTAGGAAGGACTCAGTAAATGTTTGCTAAGGTGATTCTGACTGATAGTAATAAAGTATTACCTGTCAGCATTGCAGACTTGACTCCTTCCTGGAAAGCTTGCATTTTAATGTGCGAACATGCTCAGTCATATCCAATATTGCCACCCCCGAGACTATAGCCCGCCAGGTTCCTCTGTCTATGGAATTTTCCGGGCAAGAATACTGGAGTGGGTTGCCATTTCCTCCTCCAGGGGAACTTCCCAACCCAGGGATCGAACCCAAGTCTCCTGCATTGGCAGGAGGATTCTTTATCAATGAGCCACCTGGGAATCCCATGCATTTTAACAGAGAGTTCTTAAAGAAAAAGCTTCGAAATCCCAAAGAAGTTAGTATTCAGTAGGATGAGCTATTTCAAATGCAAAGTATTTTATTACAATCTGAAGGGAGAGTTCTAGATGAAAGGAAAGGCCTGGAGGCAGGGAGCAGGTAAGACCTTGCCTGTCTCACAATTTACAAACCACGGAAAGAAGATATTTTTGTAAGTAAATATCCTCCTCTACCAATTCTCCAAAATTTCCAACAGAGGCCTGAGTTTTCCTGGATTATTATCTGATCCTTTGATGTCAGATTCTTACTGGAAAAACAATTCTTATTTACCGGAGGTAAAAAGATGCAGGAGACATAAGGGTTGCAGGTTCGATCCCTGGGTCAGGATAATCCCCCAGAGAAGGGAATGGTTATCCACTCCAGTATTCTTGCCTGGAGAATCCCTTGGACAAAAGAGCTGAGTGGGTAACAGTCCATGGGGTCGCAGAGCTGGACACAACTGAGCAACTGATCACACAAAAGGATACTACAACTAAATTCAGATGGGACTGAGAATCAGTGCCTGGCAGCTGGAACAGGCACTATTTAAAGTCAACCAGGAAGTATAAACTGTTAGGTATAAAATAAGCTACAAGCATATGCTGTACAGCACAGAGAATATAGCCATTATTTTATAACACTATAAATGGAGAATATAAATTATAATATATATAAATTACATATAAATATATAAATTGTAACAATTGTACACCTGTAGCTTATACAATATTATATAGCTATACTTCAATAAGAAATGTGAAAACAAAGATTAAAAAGTAATTATATAAATAAAGTCAACCCAGGCTGAAATTTGTCCGTGACTCACTACATATAGGCCAAGCCAAATGGTGGCTTTGAGCTGACCACCTTTTCCGGTCCCGCTGAGCTGCCAGTTAGGTGGCAAATGATTAGACTGATTTTAGCCTCATTCTGTTGCTTGGGTCTGCCAAGAACTAGCAGAACACCGCAGACGTCCTTAAAAAGGAAATTTGATTTCTCTAAAATTCACTTTCCGATGCTGTATTACCAAAGCATGTCACTTTTCTTTTTAATTCAAATTTTCTCATCACAGAGGACAAGAATCCTCTTTTACAAACCATTCAGGGAACGAATTTTTTTTCTAAGAAATTCAAAACCACAGATGTCAAATTCCTGACTTTTCTGCCACCCTGGACACTTCTCGCTGCCGCGTTTCCCCTGAGTGCATGTGAACACACTTTTGAGCCAATGAAACAGCATCTATCACCTTCGGCAGCAAAAAGTGGAGGAGTGACACTTTCCACAGCTTGTTGTCCCTGACACTCCACCCTGGTGAGGGGTGGGAGGAGGGTACTGCCTGTTCCCCCCAGGTTAAGTAGTTCGTCAGTATGACCAGAATTATCTATTCCTCACCCTCCCTGAGAGGCAGGTTCAGAAGAAGGAAGCGTTGTGCTGGAGAGGAGGGCACAGTGACCAGAGCAGGGGTGGCTTTCTCTCCTTGTGCTTTGGGCCAAGATGTCTGGGAAACTCAGGAACACAAGCAGCTCTCACACTCCCAGTCGGCTGACCCTAAAACATTTGTCACCTAGCTCTGCCCAATTCTGTCCCTAAACTGCCCCTCCAAAATTGAATCCTCTTTTACAACACTTGATCTGGCGCCTCCAACTCTGTGCTTCCCCGGGCACAGCCCTTATGGGGCTTTCTGAGCCCCGCCTCCCTCCCCACCCCCAATAACAACAAAACACAAAAAGTCAACCCCCTTAATTGCTTCCTTCCTACCAAGAGGGCAACTAGTTGGCTACATTTGCTGAGATTGTTCTAACTCTTGCCTTTAGAGTTGATGAAAGGGTTCTACTTCTTTTGAAGTTCAGTAAAAACTTACTTTTATGGGCTTCCCTGGTGGCTCAGTGGTAAAGAATCTGCCTGGAATGCAGGAGACAGGGACACAGGGGGTTCGATCCCCGGGTTTGGAAAATATTCCCTGGAGGAGGGAATGGCCACCCACTCCAATATTCTTGTCTGGGAAATCCCATGGACCGAGCCCCCTGGAGAGCTTTGGTCCATGGCGGTCAGACACGACTAAGCAATCAAGTGAGCATGCACACGCAACACACACACAAAAGCTGACTTTTACTAAGTGCTTACCACAGTGCCAGACGTCACGCTGCCCTCCATTACGTCAGTTAATCCACGCATGGAAACAGAGCTGCAGAGAGGCAGTGGCTAGTGACAGATGCACTTGGGATTGAAACCCATGACCTGCCATAACCACAGCTACTAAACTCTCTTCACTAAACTAGGTCACCAGTCCCTCCTGCTCTCCCTCCACACAGCCCCAGTGTGTTCTAATTGGGATTGAGGACCCAACAAAGGGGGACATGGAAAGTGCTTTATTGATCTGAAGGATCTATGGAACTCTTCCAGAAAATTCTGTGGTCTATCCAGTCAAATGGACACACAAAACCAAGAAATAAACATGGATAGGAAGCCATCTCAGGAGAAATATAAAGCTTTCAGTGTTTTATCATAATGTAAGAATCTGACAGCGTTGATTTCAGTTCAGTTCAGTGGGTCAGTCGTGTCTGACTCTTTGCAACCCCATGAACTACAGCACGCCAGGCTTCCCTGTCTATCACCAACTCCCAGAGCTTACTCAAACTCATGTCCATTGAGTTGGTGATGCCATCCAATCATCTCATCCTCTGTCATCCCCTTCTCCTCCTGCCTTCAATCTTTCCCAGCATCAGGGTCTTTTCCAATGAGTCAGTTCTTCCCATCAAGTGGCCCAAGTATTGGAGTTTCAGCTTCAGCATCTGTCCTTCCAATGAATATTCGGGACTGATTTCTTTTAGGATGGACTGGTTGGACCTCCTTGCAGTCCAAGGGACTCTCGAGAGTCTTCTTCAACACCACAGTTCAAAAGCACCAATTCTTCAGTGCCCAGCTTTCTTTATAGTCCAACTCTCACATCCGTACATGACCACTGGAAAAACCACAGCCTTGACTAGACAGATCTTTGTTGGCAAAGTAATGTCTCTGCTTTTTATTATGTTGTCTAGGTTGGTCATAACTTTTCTTCCAAGGAGCAAGCATCTTTTAATTTCATGGCTACAGTCACCATCTGCTGTGTAATAACTGTAAATATTGTGTTAGGCATGTTTAAAGTAACTCTTCTTTATGACTGTAAATTTTTTAAATTAATTAATTTATTTTAATTGGAGGCAAACTACTTTACAATATTGTGGCAGTTTTTGCCATACATTGACATGAATCAGCCATGGGTGTACATGTGTCCCCCCTGAACATGTGTCTGATTGTAAATGTTAAACATTCCCATTGCAGAAAATCTGGAAAATACAAAAAAAATTAAACCAAAAATGAATCTTACACACATATCCATCCCCCACAGTTAACCTCAATATAATGTTATATCACTATATTATATAATAATATAACCTCAATCACTAATATATTGGTGGGTTTCCTTTCAGTTGAGCTTCCTTGGTGGTTCAACTGGTAAAGAATCCTCCTGCAATATAGGAGACCAGGTCCAATCCCTGAGTTGGGAATATCCCCTGGGGAAGGTAATGGCTACCCACTCCAATATTCTTGCCTGGGAAATCCTATGGACAGAGGTCTTTTTTCTACATAAATATGTATATATTTTCTAAGTAGGATGCCTATGATATAAAAATACATATACTTGGCTTTTCGCTAGATATTATGTTAGCCAGCATTTTTCCTATAATTAATTTTTTGGAAAATAGCATTCTAATGGCTGCAGTTTACTCAATAAACAATGATTTATTTAACCATCTCCCTAAAGCTGGGCCTTTCAGTTTTTCCCAATTTTTCACTGTTATGAGAAATGCCATCTCCCTCAATATTTCCTCAAGATTGTTTACTAAAAACAGAATTACTGAGTCAAGAGAACTTTTATAATTTTGTAAACATTTTTTCCTACATACAATTTAATGATTCTAAGTATTCATATGTTCTTCATATGATTGTCCAAAAGAAAGTGTCAAGCTTATATTAAATATAGCATTGTTAGCTTTGTATAGCTAAAATCCTTTTGGTAAAACCATCATCTTGACTTGAATGAATAAATCTTTAGAAAGAAAAAAAGATAGTTGCAAATAATACCTATCTTTGCAGAGTAGGAGGTGTTTAAAGGCTTCAGAATATCTTGAGAGAATTTGTTGTGATTGAAGATATAGTCTACAGGAATTTTTTTAAAAAGAAAAATTTTTCTCCAAAATGAAAAGTTGATTATAAGAAAAAATAAAAGCAAGCACAAGAAGGCTGAATTTGTGGTGAATGTTAAATTTGAAGAAATTCTTGAATCTTTGATTCATTCCTTTCTAAAAGCTTTTTCAGATGTCAGCTTCCTAAGGTTTTTATGTTCTCTGCTGCATTTAGCAAACCTGGTTAAATGTCGATGATAAAGACTGTTAGGAAGAACATTGTGCTTTGGTGAGTCACTATACTTAACCTTCAATAGCTAAGAAGCCAATAATCTGCAACCTGAGCTGTGTAGACCCTTACTTTCTTTCCTCTTCCTAATAGTTACCCTGATTTATGCTCATTTAACATCTCCTTAGGACCTAGAGCAAACGTGGGCAGAAGACCTGAAAGAATATAAACCTCAAATCCATCAGTTTTGTTACAGTCAACTCTAAATGAAGCAGATTTTCTGTATGACATGGGCAATACTGATTAGTAGCACCTACCACCCTGAAGGAACACTGCTGGGTGCTGGGGAGACAAATGAGCTTAGGAGACTGTCAACCATCCCAGGATGCTGGGCCAGAAAAGGCATTGCGTCAGCAGCTGACATTGAAAACAGGAACAATACTCAGATATAATTCACATTTTGTTGTAATTGTTTAGTCGCTCAGTCGTGTTCAACTCTTTGCAACCCCATGGACTATAAGCCACCCTGCTCTTCTGTCCATGGGATTCTCCTGCCATGAATACTGGAGTGGGTTGCCATTTCCTTCTCCAGGGGATCTTCCAAACCCGAGATGAAATTCTCATCTCCTGCACTGGCAGGTGAATTCTTTACCACTGAGCCAGCTGGAAAGCCCACTTCACATTTAGGTAGAGTTTTGCAAATTTCTAAAGGTCTTTACATATATGTGGTCCTTTAGATCTCCCAATGCTCTAAAGAAATAATCATCCATATTCTAGAAATGGAGCAGCACAGACTCTCAGAGAGGTTAAATGTTTTGCCCAGTATCAAAAAGCCTGTAGGCAGCAGGATTAAATATCAAAACCGATGTTCTGATTGCAACCCTTGTAAACTCCCCAGCTTCCCTCTTATAACAAAATTTTATTGAGTCCTACTGGATGCCAAATCCTCCACTAGATAAAAGAGGATAACTGAGCTCCTTCAAGGAGATCAAGATTTATTAAAAAGGACAGACAGAAACTGAAGCTGTAATACTAAATGATGGAAGCCATATCTGAGATTCATGGTAGCGAAGTACTTTAGATTTCAAGTGTGGCCGAACTGTCTTATAAGGAAACAGCCACTAAGGTAGTGATAAGGAAGGACTTTAGACTTAACACGTCTCTTCTCTCTTCTCTCTCGCCCTAGATTTCACTGTGGTGGTTTAGTTGCTAAGTTGTATCCAACTCTTGCAACCCCATGGATGGTAGCCTGCCAGGCTCCTCTGTCCACAGGATTCTCCAGGCAAAAATACTGGAGTGGGTTGCCATTTCCTTCTCTAGGGGATTTTTCCAACCCAGGAATCGAACCTGGGTCTCCTGCATTGCAGACAGATTCCATAAATCCAAACTAATTCTTTTGGCAATACTACGCGGTGGATTTAGAACTTAGACTTTGGGTTTAAAACCTGGTTCTGCCACTCACTGGCTCTTGAGTGAGTTAACCCTGAGTGGCCAACCATTCTAAGCCTCATTGCCCAACTCAGTCCAGTGGGAAGGACTGCAATAGTATCTGCCATCTAAGTGGCTATGAGGGCTAAAAGAGATAACACAGTAGAAGTTCTTAATACCTTGCCAGGTGTACACCAAGGCTTTAATAAATACTAGGAGGAGGAGGCAGAGAAGGCAATGGCACCTCACTCCAGTACTCTTGCCTGGAAAATCCCATGGATGGAGAAGCCTGGTGGGCTGCAGTCCATGGGGTCGTGAAGAGCCCGACATGACTGAGTGACTTCCCTTTCACTTTTCACTTTCATGAATTGGAGAAGGAAATGGCAACCCACTCCAGTGTTCTTGGCTGGAGAATCCCAGGGACAGGGAGCCTGGTGGGAGGCCATCTATGGGGTCGCACAGAGTCAGACACAACTGAAGCGACTTAGAAACAGCAGCAGCAGCAGCAGGAAGAGGAGGAGGAAGATGACAGTGCTGACTGGGTAGCTTGATTACGAGCGGAGGAAAGGAAAATGTCATCACAATAGGCAAAGATATCTCAAGGAGGACACAAGGAGCACTAGCCATAAAGGAAACATAATTTGGATTAGTTGCAAGAACAATGGGCCACTGAGGTCTACAGTGTTGGATCTGAGTGAGAAATGTTTTCGTTTCAATCAGAGGCAGATCTACCAGGAAGCTAAGCTTTAAGACCCTTCTTTTGCAAAGGCCCCTTCCCAGGCCCTGACAATCTGTTCATGTGGTCATGTCTGTTTGTGAGCTATGCGAGTCTTGAGCTTTACCAATCTTGGTATGTACCGGGGGTGCTGGCTGCAGCATCTTTTCCTATCCTATAGCATCTCTTCATCTGAGCTGGAAGCTACTGCCAATCAAGCAGGGCAAGCGTCTCTGAAATCTGCATGCCATTCCTGTGATTGCTTTTGTCCAGATTTACATTTGATGTCGAGACTGGGGGCCGTCAGCAGAAGTGGGTGAGTGGTTCAGAGAAAACAGAACTGTGGCGGGACACATGAGGCATGACAAAGACTATCTCCTCGGGCTTCACTGGTGGTCCGCGGGTTAAGAGTCTGCCGGGCAATGTAGGGAACACGGTTCGATCCCTGGTCCAGGAAGACCCCACATGCCGTGGAGCAAGTTAGCCCATGTGCCACAACTACTGAAGCCCACACCAGAGCCTGCACTCCACAGCCAGAGAAGCCACTTCTACGAGAAGCCCGTGCACCACAACGAGAGAGAAGCTCCCACTCGACACAGCTAGAGAAAGCCCATACAGCCGCGAACACTCAGCACAGCCACAAATATATAGTAATTGATTTTTTAATTTTTTAAAAAAAAGACTATTTCCTTGACCAAACTTTGGTCAGATTCCTCAGAACTTTCTTCTCAACTAGGAGCCAACCACTAAAATACTGTGTCCATCTTTTCATCACCCAGCTTTAAACAAAAATGCTGCCGTGTCAGTTGACCAAGAACCTCACCCTCCATATCGGAACAAATTCTTCATCCCCAGGGCCCTGCCTTCAGCAAAAATATTATCAAGTTGGTTTAGCCAGAATGCCTCTGTACCCCTGATGTTTCCTCTTGGTGATTTTCCATCTACTGACCCCCGCACCCTGATCCTTGACTATTGAGGCCCCACTTGCCCATGGTATACTCAGAATTGAGCTCAGTTCTATAGACTGAGCACCATTTACATTTAATTGCCATTCAGCACAATAATTCCTTATGTTATTATTAAATGTGTATCCATTAAAAAAAGAAAAAGAAATAAATATTTATTAAAAAATAATAAATGTGTATCCGATTAACTTTGATGACAGCCCTTCTCCTAGCCTCGCTCTCTCTCCTTTTGGTAATTCAATTGTGACGTAAAAAACTCGAGAGGATGTTGCTCCCAGGCTACAGTAAGGAAGCTGTGCTGCTATTGTGTCATACTTCCCACGCAGGGCTGGAAGTGACTCATTTTCTTGTTAACCTGTGCTATATATACTCCAGAAAAATGAGTTGGCATTTCTAAGAATACCTGAGAGAAAAGAACAGACATTTTTCTTTCTCTTCCTGTCATCTGAAACTCTTAAATCATAGAGTGCATAGTATGGGGGTTGGGGGAAGTGAAATACACACTTCTCCCCAGAAGGAGGGGCCACATCAGGCTCCCCCCACTCCCCATCGCCACCATGGACAACCCAGTATCAAATAGTCTCTCTAACTCTGAAGAAATTTTCTTTACAAAAATACAACAGTGGTTGTTGACATCCTTCACCGTGCAAACCAACAAAGAACGATTAAATACCTGAAACAAACAGAGCCTGTTTCTTCTTTTCCTCAAAGCTTGTTTCTGACCCTTTGATGGAGAACTTGGGCTACATAAAAAAGGAAGCACAGAACGACAAGTCATCATCCCACAAATATTGCATTCTCTCACCTCACAGCTTTAGAGACATCTGGGAAAGACAGAGAATAGTTGAAAGAGTGACTGTGTACTTGAAGTCATTCATATCAGTAATCCAAGATGAACAAAAAGAGTAGAACCATGAATAAAACCCATGTTAAAACGCAATTTTTTGTCTGAAAGTAGTTCTCTGTGTGGAAACTGGAATTATGGAAGAATCAGTGGTAAGCTCTTTTGGGGGTGAGTTTGGTTGATTTATGTCTCACGGCAACCCACTCCAATATTCTTGCCTGGACACTTCCGTGGACAGAGGATCCTGGCAGACAATGGTCCATTGGGTCCTCAAGAGCTGGACATGACTGAAGAGACTTAGCACGCACACACAGTTGTGTTACTAGAGTGAAACTGGACTTACGATATTGTTTCAACTTCTCAGGACACTTCTTCCTAGAAAAGAGGCAATTAACAGGAAGTAGGAGGAAATGTTGGAACAACAATGGCTAAATTAAAATGAGTTTGGCCTTTTACATGGTAAATTCCAGTTAGATCCATGCCTCAGGGAGGACAATGGACCCAGTTTTCCTAGGTCCCATGGTGTTGCTACACCACACTCTTCTATTTTGGAACATTTTAAAATTCAATGTAAAAATTTTTGTCTTGAATAAAGATAATCCAAGGGGCCTACGAAAGATGCTGGCAGAGGGTCTCCTTTCCAGCGTGATTGATTATCTCAAGAACCTACCTGACTGGGTTGCCCAAGGCCCTTCACCTTGGGGGAGGTCCCTGACCATCTCATTCTCTGAAAGTGTCAGGTAAGTGAACTTTTCAGTAGAGATGCCTGTTAATTTTGTATTTGTGCAAATTCCTTGATCTCTGGGAAAGCTATTTGAGCAATGCATGATATACTTACTAGTCACCAACTACTGACGGGGCTAAAAGAGGTTTTGCTCCAGAGGTGCAATAATTAAACGCTAAATAAAACAAAACAAGAGACTTGAGAGCCATGTTTCCAGGCTAAACTAGGAAACAGGCCATGTTCATCATTGGTGCTAGTCCTTATGGACAGACCTTTATCCTGCTCCACGGCTATCTTTTTAATCACTAAACTGAAGCCTTTCAAAATAATACCTAGGGACTTTCTTGGTGGTCCAGTAGTTAAGATTCAACACTTCCAGTGCTAGGGGCACAGGTTCAATCCCTGGTTAGGGAACTAAGAGCCCACGAGGTGAGTCAATTATTTGCTCTAAGTCACAAGCGCCTTAAATAAGTCACCATCTTTGGCTCTACCCTGTTGACCATAGTCTATTTCACCAAGATGGCACCTCACTTCAGTCTATGAACTTACATTTGTATGTGATAAACACCATCAATAAACCCTGTGTCTAGATGTCCTTACCTTTCATTCTCAGATCTATGCTCCTTGAAGTTTTGGTTTTTTTTTTAAACAATTTGAACAATTCCTTGAGTACCAATTGTGTGTGTGCTAAGATGCTTCAGTCATGTTTGATTTTTTGCCACGCTATGGACTGTCAGAGAAGGCAATGGCAACCCACTCCAATATTCTTGCCTGGGAAATCCCATGGACAGAAGAGCCTGGTAGGCTACAGTCCATGGGGTCGTGAAGAGTTGGACAAGACTGAGCAACTTCACTTTCACTTTTCACTTTCATGCCCTGGAGAAGGAAATGGCAAGCCACTCCAGTGTGCTTGCCTGGAGAATCCCAGGGACGAGAGCCTGGTGGGCTGCTGTCTATGGGGTCACACAGAGTCAACTGAGGTGACTTAGCAGCAGCATGGACTGTAGCCTGCCAGGGTCTTCTGTCCACAGGATTCTCCAGGTAAGAATACTGGGGTGGATTGCCACGGCCCTCCTCCAGGGGATCTTCCTGACCCCTTCCAACGTAGGTCGAACCTGCATTGCAGACGGATAATTTACCCATTGAGCCACTTAGGAAGCCCAGAGTACCAGTTAAGCATATTTTATTCACATTCACTACAGTAATACCTACAACGTCACCGCACCTTAACAACCAAACAGGTTGTTATGACTGAATTCTAAATGCAATCAATAAGCAAATGGTTATCACACTGACTTCATTTCTGAGGATCTGGTGTACAGCACAGTGACTATAGTTAGTAATACACTATTGCATACTTAAAATTTTCTAAGAGAATAGATCTTAAGTGTTCCCACCACACTAATAAAAAATGGTGACTATATGAAATGATGAATATCTTCATCAACTTGACTGTGGTAATCATTTCAAAAGATATACATATATCAAAACATTACATTGCACACCGAAAATATATACAGTTTTTATTTGCCAATTTTACTCAACAAAGCCAGGGGGGAAAACAAAGTTATTTTCTGTTTTCTAGATTCTAATCATAATTATCTTTAGAGCTGCATAAAAAACACAACTTTCCAACATAATACATTTTTCAGTGACAGTATACTCCGTATGTATTTCCAAATACTAATCTATTGAAAAATATTGCTTATTATTCTCATATAATTTTGCAGCCACCACTCTCATGACAGATACCTATCTTATTCATCTTTTTTTTCCCCCAGTAATAAGCCATTATGGAAAATTTTGAATACATGTCTGAAATCTGTTATAAAGCTTTCCTGATTTTTTCCTCCAGTCTTTGGGTTTTGAAATGAATTTAACCGTTATCAATTTCATGTTAGCACTGGTATGTCTATAGTGTGAAAAAAAATGTAAAAGACTCTGACTTCATAGAATAGATTCTAAACAACTCTTCAAGTTCACTGTTCTACTCCCCTTAACATCTTATTTTGCCTTTCTTTCAATTTGGAGATAAGTACAACGCAGTAGGTAGATAACAAAAGGAAAACTCAGGAATTCAGGGTTGAAAATGAGATAAAACCTATGTTTTTCTGTAGCCTAAAACAAAGTCTTCACCTTTCTCTCACTCTTTAAATTGGAGTCCCTTATGAAGATTTACTTAACATTTGTAAAATATTGAAGAGGAAAAAGAGTCATAATATCGAATGAAAGTCAAGAGAAGTGTTTCATGTTGAAGAACAATCACAGTGTATATTTATGTCTACTAGAAAAAAGCATAAAGGATTCCCAGGAGGCTAATCCTATAAGTTAGTCACAATTAATTCCAGTAGAAGCCATCCTCAGCTGCCCTATTCCTCAGCCGAAAATCCCTAAGGGTTCCAGCCACACCGTTGCTGTGGTGACTCCGCGACCACGTGCTAGTTTCAACTGAAAAACACATTCAGGTTGCCAGCCTGTGCCACCAGATGATTTTGGCTCAGAACATTAAGGTTCTGACATTGCCTTCTCAAAGCATGTTATCAATCCAACATGTGGCAGTAAAAGAAAGCTGAGACGGAGCTCTTGTCTAGGCTGGGAGCCAGTCAGGGTCTCGGGGGATGACGATGTCTTTGATCATCTCATTCAGAGTCTAGTCCTCAATTTGATGACTAAAGGGTCTGCTCTATTGGTATGCATGGAGACTGTTAGGCGTTAGGGTTCCAGTTAACATTGATAAAATTCACAAAAGAATAATATATAACCTGGCACATCTATTATTTTTCATTGAGAAATGTAACCATCAAGAACACTGGAATTCCCATTCCCACTGGTCTCTGTGTGGTATCTAGAGAGTCAGATTCAAGTGGGAAGATTACTGTTATCCAGGAACCAAAGGCAAAGGAATAAGAGAGATGATTTTGGTGGCTGTTATTATCAAACTCAACAGCTTCCCTTCAAATATTTTCTGAGTTCTTTGCAATGTATTTTCTCATGTAAACCACCTTCCTTTACACAGTGCAAATACCAATGAACTAGTGTATATCGTCAAACAGGCTAATATGGGTTTATAGTTTAAACTAATCTGATGAGTTTAGTTTGATTGCCTTAATTTAGCATAGTACAGCCCCAAATTTTCAGGTTCACAGTTACAAATCATTACTCAGGATGCGTCAGTTCTAAAGATGGCGGATGTGAGGGTGACTTTTCCTAATCTAGTCTTACGTACAGTTTTGGAGATGCTTACACCAAATACCAGAAACAGGCTAGTGTTTCCAACTGTAGAAGAAGCAGAAAGACAGTGTAGGATAAAGACTTGATAACACTTTAATATTTGATTTCTGGCTAGAGATTTGATGTTTTTACATTCCCGTATCAGATAGTCACCATTTGTTGTAGGATCTCAGAAATGTAAACCCTTAAGAATCATGAGATACAAACAGAATAAAATCAACCACCGCCACTACCACAACAAAAACAAACAACCCAGTTGAAAAATGAGCAGAAGCCCTAAACAGACATTTTTCTAAAGAAGACATACAGATGAGCAAAAGCACTTGAAAAGATGCTCAACATCATTAATTATTAGATAAATACAAATCAAAACCACCTCGCACCAGTCCAAATGGCAATCATTAAGTCTACAAATAAATGCTGGAGAAGGTGTGGAGAAAAGCGAACTCTTCTACACTGTTGCTGGGAATACAAGTTGGTGCAGCTACTATGGAAAACAGAATGGAGGTTCCTCAAAAAACTAAAAATAGAATTACTATATGATCCAGCAATCCCACTTCTGGGCATATATCCAGACGAAACTTTAATTCAAAATGATGCAGGCACCCCTATGTTCACAGGTACTGTGCACAATAGCCAAGATATGGAAACAGCCTAAATGTCCATCAACAGATGAATGGATAAAAAGGATGTGGTACACATACACAACAGAATACTTCTCAACCATAAAAAAAGAATGAAATAATGCCATTAGCAGCAACACAGAGAGACTTAGAGATTATCATACTAAATGAAGTAAGCCAAAAAGTGAAAGACAAATACCATATGATATCACTTATGCGTGGAATCTAAAATACGGTACAAACAAACATATTTATGGAACAGACTCACATAGAGAACAGCCTATGGTTGCCAAGGGGGAAGGGGGCTGGGGAAAGATGGGTTGGAGTTTGGGATAAGCAGATGCAAACTATTATATATAGAATGATAAGCAACAAGGTCCAACTGTACAGCATAGGAAACTATATTCAGTGTCCTGAAATAAACCATAATGGAAGAGAGTATAAAAGAGAATGTAATATACATGTATAACTGAATTATTTTGCTGTATAGCAGAAATTAACACACTGTAAATCAACTGTACACTTCAGTTTAAAAAAAGAAGAATCATGAGCGATATTCCATGGCTGCTGGGACATCCCTCAAAGTAGGATAGGCTTTGGAATCATTTTCATTTAAAATTACAAATAAAAATCATTTAATTTAAAAATTATAATGGGGCATCCACCGCCATGTCCCTGGCCAGGCCAAGAGGCAAAGGGGAGGGCATCATGCAGCAAACCATCCAGAAGGTGTTGGAGAAGAACCACCACCTGACCCAGTGCACCCTGGGTGACCTCAGCAAGGGCAAGGCAGCCGAGCGCATCCAGAGCCAGGAGAGCCTGCACGGGAACCCAGTCTACCTGGCCACAATATGGGACTCCAGTCAGAACATGCAGTTCCCGCTCCTGCTCAGCCAACTCAGAGCACGATGCTGGGCCCCGAGGTCTGTCCCCAAGTGGCTCTGCCCAGGAACTGCACTCCCCAGGGCAGCCTCACCGATCCCGTGGGCATGGCCCAGATCCGCAGCCGTCCGAGCCACGTGTCCATGCGGTAGGCTGAACGGAGCACGCTGCCTGCCACCTCCCCCATGAGCTTATCCAGCAGCAGCCATGCCTCAGGGCCTGGCCCCAGCTTCTGGGGACCGGCCTCGCAGAGTGTGTCCTTGCCAAGGGCCCAGGCGCTGTCAGCAACTAGGTGTCTCAGGCCAACATCAAGGTGCAGTCAAACCCCAGCGGGCCTCATCCTGCTGGACTAGGCCAAGGAGGGAGCCGGCACCCCCAGGAGCCAGTCCATGGCCTTGGATGGTGGGAGCCAGGCAGGACGCAGCGGTCCACAGAGCCCCACAGGGCGCTCCAGCTGGGCTCCTCCCAGGGTACCTGCGCAAGGAGAACTACCGCAGCCAGCAGTTTTCAACTGTAAAAACACATTTTTTTTAATGTACCATTTTTCATCATTTTTAAGTGCGCAGCTCAGTAGCATCAAGTACTCTCACACTGCTGTGCAGCCAGCCGCCACAAACCACCACCAACTCCAGAACCTTCTCATCTTCCTGAACTGAAACAGGAAGCACTAACTCCCCATCCATGACCCCTGGCCACAAAGATCCCCTGGAGAAGGAAATGACAACCCACTCCAGTATTCTTGCCTGGAGAATTCCATGAACAGAGGAGGCTGGCTGGCTATAGTCCATTGGTCTCAGAGTCAGACACAACTGAGGGACTCACACTTCGAGCTGAGTGATATTCCACTGTATGTTTAGATTACGTTTCGCTAGTCCATGTATCTGTCTACTGACACTGGACTTCTTCCACTTTGGGGCTATCATGAATAGCTGTCTGTGAATGTGAGTTTACAAGAATCCCCTTCCCATTCTTTGGGGTACAGGCAGACCTCTGAGATACCGTGGGTTCCGTTCTGACCACTTCAGTAAAGCAAATATTGCAATTAAAAAATTAAAACTATAACAGAACAAATGAGCCAATAACACTGAAAGACTTGGGATACCCCAGCCAGTTGATACCTGTTCAAAGGACCTGTTGTGTGATGCTGCAGCTCTCCCTCCACCACCCTCATCTCAGCACCTGTGGCAGCTTTCCCCTGCATGAGCAACAGGCATAATGGCAAGAGAAGGAGCTTTCAAATTTCTTAAGATAGGAAGAGTGACTGCTTTGTAAGATGTGAGCTCTAAACAAAACCTTGGTGCAAGACCAGTGACACCACTATACCGTCTGTATACCACCACTGGACATGCTCCTGACCACAGAAAATGAACGGCTCGTGTGTTCAGAATCCATGGTTCAATTACTGCAGCTGCATAATCATCATCTAAGTTGGACATCAGCACATTGGTGAAAAGCCCCTGTGGGGGCAGTGGAGGCCCCATTAACTTTGACCCGAAAGTCCCTGTGATATATGTTAAACTCTCCCCACACTCTCATCTCAGGTAATTGGCAATGCCAGTGTGACTCCATTACTCCCATCTGAGCTGCAGCAGTTAAGCCCTGTGTTAACAAGGCCTGTTTTAGCAATACCCCATACAACATCAGATTCCTCTCCTGTAAGACTCCTACAATTGTGTTTCTTGAGCAGTGACCCTGCATGATCCCATATTTTAAAAGGAAAAAAAAAAAGCCTCAGATCCAGAGACTAAAATAATAAAAATAATAGAACCTCTCTCTGAATCATCTTAAAGCACAAAGCAGCTTTAACAATAAACATCATAAGGGCAGAAACTTTGGGTACATCTGGTTCACCATTATCTCTCAGAATCTAGCTCAGTGCCTGGCAAACTGCATGACCTTAATGACTACATCTCTTTACTGTTCCTAAAGGTCAGGCTTCATTTGCGTGTTCTGGTCTCCAGTCTTCAAGCACTATGCTCTAATCCACCCAGGCAGCTGGCTGCCTCTGTCTCCCCAGAGACTTCCAGGACAAGAGGCTACATTGCCTCCTCAGGCTGCTGAGTCATCTTCCTATCAGGAAATTGTTTCTGCCTTGGCTAAATAGGTAAGCAATTTTCTGACTATTTCAGACAGAAAACCTAAGTTTAAAAAAGATTACATGACTAGCTCAAGGTTATACACAGACTCTGACCCAGTTAGGAGTAGAATCCAAGTGGCTCCTAACATTCAATCCTAATAGCTTCCATACTGCTTATTTTGCAGGGGAACTTATCTTTATCATTTATAGATATTGTTCCCAAATTGCTCGCTAGGAAATTCTGCCTAAATATTGAAGGTAAAACAGCTTCACGTATCCAATAGAGAACATATATACAAAGAAATGTTTCCCACATGAAGAATGAATCGTTGTAAAAAACATTTCATTCAGTTGTTTCATTTTAAAATAAGAGCTTTCCTCCCAGCTGCCACAATATCCAAATGCTCCATTTTTGTTACTAAACAATCTTTTTAACACCAAGCCAAAAATAAGTCACAATGTTAATACAAGCATCTTGCAAGCCGAATGAAAGGACCCGTGCCAGATTGATCCAAGAGGGAAATTGTGTCCCAGATCTCTCTGAGAAACTTTCTATCAGATCACCAGTCAATAGGGTACCAACATCTGCTGATGCTCACTGAAAGACATGAGTCATAACAGACAGCTTTAGAAAATACATTTTCTTCCATAGTTAGCAACGCTGACTCACTAGAACTCTCCAGACACTACACTGCATGAATGCCTCAAGACTCTACCAAGGACAGAGCACAGTCAGTTCTCTTCCCGCACCAGGATTTCTCATTTCAATTATCACTGATCTGTTAGCTTGCCTTAAAGGTGGAAAATCTTGGTCTGTTCTCCTTCCTCTTTTAAAAGCAGTGGAATCACAAAACAGAAAGAGACTTACAGGCTTAGAGAATGACCTTGTGGTTGCCAGGGGTCTTGGGGGCAAGATGGGGAGAAGGGATAGTTAGGGAGCTTGGGATGGACATGTACATATTGCTGTATTTAAAATGGATAACCAACAAGGACCTACCGTAGAGCACAGGGAACTCTGCTCAATACTCTGTAATAACCTAATGGGAAAAGAATCTAAAACAGAATGCATACACTGCTATGTTTAAAATGGATAACCAACAAGGACCTACTGTACCGCAAAGGGAACTTTACTCAATGTTATGTGGCAACCTGGATCGGAGAAGAATTTGGGGGAGAACGAATACATATATATGTATGGCTAAGTCTTGTCACTGTTCACCTGAAACTATCACAACATTGTTAATTGGCTGCACCCAATACAAAATAAAAACTTAAAATTAAAAAAAAAACAGCAGTACAAATATTTTTATATAAAAATTAATATCAGAGGTAGGTGGGAGGGAAGCTCCAGAAGGAGGGGATATGTGTATACTTTTGACTGATGCACATTGCTGTACCACAGAAACCAACCCAACATTGTAAAGCAATTATCCTCCAATTAAAAAAATAAGTTAAATATAGCTAATAATAAATAAATATTGAATGCTGCAGGAAAATAGAAATTACACATTACAGAGAATGCTGACAACAGTCTTCAGCTGGCCCAACTCCCACCATTTGGGAGGTCAGGCTGGACAATGCTGCTGCTGCTGCTGCTAAATCACTCAGTAGTGCCTGACTCTTGGCAACCCCATGGACTGCAGCCTACTCCGTCCGTGGGATTTTCCAGGCAAGAGTATTGGAATGGGTTGCTATTGCTTTCTCTGGTTGGACAATGATCATGGTTAATCTCTTTCTAGAATACTGAATGATAAGTAAAGATCATTGCAATTTGAGAAATATTTTATTGTTAAAGATCAATGACCTACCCATCCAGATCTTCAACAGGCAATAACAGTAATCAAAGAGGACTTCCCTGGAAGTCCAGTGGTTAAGAATCTACCTGCCAATGCGGGGGACACAGGTTCTATCATAGCTTCAGGAAAATCCCTCTTACCATGATGCACCCCAACTACTGAGCCTGAACCCATGCTCCACAACTGCATGTGAAACCACTGCAGCAAGAAGCCCTCACACCGCAGCAAAGGGTAGCCCTCAATCGCCACAACTAGAGAAAGCCCCGCATAGCCAAAGGATATAAGCAAATAAACAATTCTTTAAGAAACAAAACAAAAATAATATTAATAAAAGATTAAATTTTTAAAATAGTATTCAAAGATACTTTGAGAAATAGTTTCAGGGTTGTTCTCCATGACAGAGGTCTTGATTTCTCTCAAATAATATTCTCTTTGATAATCACAGTAGCCTCCTAGTCAAGGACCACACTTTCATGCTCTTTCCTTTCCATTCCATCTAGCAGTCCAACTCCAGATTAATTTTCCTGAAAGATTGTTCTGATTATAATGTTAGCTCGGTATGGTAACAAAGAGCCCAAGTCTTAAAATTAGACAGATTCAGTTCAGTTCAGTCGCTCAGTCGTGTCTGACTCTTTGCAACCCCATGAATCGCAGCACGCCAGGCCTCCCTGTGCATCACCAACTCCCAGAGTTCACTCAGACTCACGTCCATCAAGTCAGTGATGCCATCCTGCCATCTCATCCTCTGTCGTCCCCTTCTCCTCCTGCCCCCAATCCCTCCCAGCATCAGAGTCTTTTCCAATGAGTCAACTCTTCCCATCAGGTGGCCAAAGTACTGGAGTTTCAGCTTTAGCATCATCCCTTCCAAAGAACTCCCAGGGCTGATATCCTTCAGAATGGACTGGTTGGATCTCCTTGCAGTCCAAGAGACTCTCAAGAGTCTTCTCCAACACCACAGTGCAAAAGCATCAATTCTTCAGTGCTCAGCCTTCTTCACAGTCCAACTCTCACATCCATACATGACTACTGGAAAAACCATGGCCTTCACTAGACAGACCTTAGTCGGCAAAGTAATGTCTCTGCTTTTGAATATGCTATCTAGCTTGGTCATAACTTTTCTTCCAAGGAGTAAGCATCTTTTAATTTCATGGCTGCAATCACCATCTGCAGTGATTTTGGAGCCCCCCAAAAACAAAATCTGACACTGTTTCCACTGTTTCCCCATCTATTTCCCATGAAGTGATGGGACCAGATGCCATGATCTTTGTTTTCTGAATGTTGAGCTTTAAGCCAACTTTTTCACTCTCCACTTTCACTTTATCCATCAGAGATTCATTATTCTCAATTCTACTTGTAAGTCAGTACTAACCATGTTTTATGTAGATGCCTTTGTTCCTGTATTGAACTTTCTTCGGCAGAAAAATTATAATCATACTAGGATGTTGATAAATAATTGTTATTCTGTTTTTCTTCACTTAACAGATAAAATGGGTTATTTTCATATGTAATCATCGATGTAACATAATATTCATCTGGATCCAGATTTTTGAAATAATCTTTAAAAAAAGTTTCCTCTTGCCTGTCCCCTACTGTTGGGTGTGTTGAAAATATCAAATGAGAGGAACAAACTGAAGGCCAATATTTGAAAATATGTTCCAAACAATCACTTTGAAGAACTATAATTATTAACTACAAAAGATAAGGCTTGGTAGACTGATAAATTACTGAATCAAAACTGTCTTGAATTTAATTTCTAGATATACCACTGTGTTACCTCAGTTAGTTTCCTTTAATTTATTTCACTACTTTAACCACTTTAGCTCCTCTGTCCATGGAATTCTCCAGACAAGAATACTAGAGTGGGTAGACATTCCCTTCTCCAGAGAATCTTCCCAACGTAGAGAACTCAACCTGGGTCTTCTGCATTGCAGACAGATTCTTTACTGTCTGAGCTACCAGGGAAGCCTACTTTAGAGAAGGACCATGCTGATTTTTGATGCCAGGTGACTGGATAATCTTAATGTTACACTTTTAGAAAGAAACTTTATAAAAATATATGGAAAGGATTTCCCTGGTGGTCCAGAGGTTAAGACTTCACCTTCTAATACTGAGAGTGTCAGTTGAATCCCTGGTTGAGGAGTTAAGATTCCACATGCCTTATGACCAAAAAACTAAAATGTAAAACAGAAGTAGTACTGTAGCAAATTCAATAAAGACTTTAAAAATGGCCCACATTAAAAAAATATCTTTAAAAAACATGCTGAGAATCATACATGTTATTTCTAGTTTGGGAGAATTATTGACTAAATTTTAAGAAACCATGGTTCAAAGTGGAGCAATTGTGACCAGAGATTATGTGAAAGGGGATGGTTATACCCTCAGTTGACTTTCTATTTCCCAAACCAATGGTTCTTAACTGTTTATGTTTTAAGTCCCATGAATTCTTCTGTAAAAGAACTGCAGTTGCAACATGGTGCATGAGTGCTCAGTGATGTCTGAGTCTTCACAACTCCAAGGACTGTAGCCTACCAGGCTCCTCTGCCCATGGGATTCTCCAGGCAAGAATACTGGAATGAGTTGTGATTTCCCCCTCCAGGGCATCTTCCAAGTCCATGGGTACAACGAGTGTCTGCCTCGTCTCCTGCATTGCAAGCAGATACTTTACCACTGTGCCACCTGGGAAACTCCAAGTTTCAACATAAGAAACACAAAAGCTCATTTCCAAGGTGGAAATGTATGTATTTGCCCACATTATAATGACATTCACAGTAAGATCGACCAATAACTATGTTAATGTTGGGGGTATATATTTTTGCATTGGAAATTTTATATCTGATAATACTATATCTTTGGGGAAGGACAAATTAAATTACTGTCATCACTAGTTTATTAGAGCTGCTACCTAGGCTGACAAAACATAGTTATTAAGTCCAGCACATTGGGAGTGAAGTGGTGAGGAGTCTACCAAGAACTTCAGAAACCAATAGAAAGCAAGCCCAGGAAATGAGTTAAGCACATGGCTTAGTTTCCAAGTTTATCCTATACGATCCATAATGGGCCAGGTCAGCAATATGGTCCGACTTGCAATTGTATGTGCGAGTTAAGTTAGAAAGACTTTTTTGGAACTTTTAGGAAAGTACTTCTTATCACCAGTAATTTTCAGACTTGGATACATAAAATCTAGGAGTGTAAGAAACCTTTTTTCTGGAACTCTCTTGCTTTTTCCATGATCCAGCGGATGTTGGCAATTTGATCTCTCATTCCTCTGCCTTTTCTAAAACCAGCTTGAACATCAGGGAGTTCACGGTTCATGTGTTGCTGAAGCCTGGCTTGGAGAATTTTGAGCATTACTTTACTAGCATGTGAGATGAGTGCAATTGTGTGGTAGTTTGAGCATTCTTTGGCATTGCCTTTCTTTGGGATTGGAATGAAAACTGACCTTTTCAAGTCCTGTGGCCACTGCTGAGTTTTCCAAATTTGCTGGCATATTGAATGCAGCACTTTCACAGCATCATCTTTCAGGATTTGAAATAGCTCCACTGAAATTCCATCACCTCCACTAGCTTTGTTCATAGTGATGCTTTCTAAGGCCCACTTGACTTCACATTCCAGGATGCCTGGCTCTAGATGAGTGATCACACCATCGTGATTATCTGGGTCGTAGACCACCTGATGTCAAAACTTGAATTCACCAATTAATTTCTAAATCTCTCTGTGCCTCTGTTTTGTCATCTGTGACAGAGAGTTTGTGAGATGCTTGCATAACTATCATTTTTAACTCTTTGTGTTAAAAATGAGCACGTAAGAAAATAGAGAGCTCATGGTTAAGAGCATTTTGGAGTCAAATCTGGGAGAAAATCCTGGTTCTGCCATTGAACTGGGGCTTCCCAGGTGGCGCTAGTGGTAAAGAACCCTTCTGCAACACAGAAGATATAAGAGATGCAGGTTCGATCCCTGGGTTGGGAAGATCCCCTGGAGGAGAGCTTGGCAACCCACTCCAGTATTCTTTCCCAGAGAATCCCATGGACAGAGGAGCCTGGTGGGCTACAGTCCTTGAGGTCACACAGAGTTGGATACAACTGAAGTGACTTAGCACACACGCAGGACACTGAACTGTCTACGAGCTATCTACTTCTGTGAAACAAATTACCCCCGAACTGTCAGGCTTACAACAGTAATGATCGTTTTGCATCCCCCTCAGCTTCTGTAGTTTAGAAATTTGGGAGCAGACTGGCTAAGTGATTCTGGCCCAACGTCTTTCATGGGGTTGCAATCAGCTGAAGACTAGACTGGGCCTGGGAATTGTTTCCCAGGCAGCTCACTAATATGACAAGGTACCGTAGGCTCTTGGCAGGGAGACTGGTTTCCTTCCATATGGGCTCCCTAGGCAGCTTAAGTGATCTGATGACTTTGCAACTGGCTTATCCCAAAGCAAGTGAGCCAAGGGAGCAAGACAGAGGCCACAATGATCTTGCCTTGGAAGTTACATGACCATCACCTCTGCCATTTTCTACCGGTCACACTGGTCAGTCCCAATTCAGTGTGAGAGGGGACTTTACCACGGTACTGTCACCAGAAGGAAGGATCATTGGCAGCTATCTTGGAAAATCACTGCTGAGAAGACCTTGGACAATGTTTTTATTTTTAGTTCTTTAAACCTTGTTCTCCTTATTTGCCTAATACAGACAGTAATAATATATCTGTTTCATAGGATTGTTATGAGAATTAGGTGAGATAATGCATGTAAAGTACTTAGTACGTACTAAGTACTCAAAAAATACTACTTAGTATTATTATAATCACTGTTGTTGTTCAGCCACTCAGTCATGTCCTACTCTTTGCGACCCTATTGACTGTAGCCTGCCAGGCTCCTCTGTCTATGGGATTCTCCAGGCAAGAATACTGGAGCAGGTAGCCATTCCCTTCTCCACAGGATCTTCCCAACCCAGGGATCAAACATGGGTTTCCTGCTTGCAAGTGAATTAGTTCAGGATACAATTTGTGAACTAAGAGTTTAGGAAGAAAATAAGTAATTAGTCAAGTCTCCAAAATAGATTTTGACAAGTGCTATAGTAAGGGCAGAATCACAAGTATTATAGAATTGGTGACTGAGGTCACTTAACCTGGTCCAGAGGGCGGTGGGGATGAGTGAAGGCTCCCAAAGGAAGTAGCATTTAAGCAGAAGATAGAAAAGGATGCAATATGGCCAGAGCATTCTAGGCAAAGAGAACCACTGTTTCATAGGTCAAGTGGAAAGTAAGCCATGGCACATCTCAAGGACTAGAAGAAGCTCAGTGTGGCTGCAGTATAAGACATAAGAGGGCAAGTGGCAGGAGATGAGAGGTCCAGACAGGAAAACATCAGTATTATAGTGAAAGTCAGGATGGACAGGCAGCTGGAGAATGATGTTGGTAAGACATAGTGATGAACTGAAAATGGAGAGGGGCAGAAGATATGCCAAAGATGCCACTCATGTTTCCAGTTTATGAAATTAGTTAGAAACCTGCAGAAAGAGCAATACTTAGTTTTATCCAGGCTAGGGGTAAAGATGAGTTTGATTTTGGACGAACAAACTTGAGTTGCCCATGAAACACCTACATAATGTCCAAGAGGCAGTTGAATATCAGGGTAGCAAGCTTGGGAGAAGTGTAGATTTAGGAGTCATCAACATCTTACTTCTTATTTTTATTTTTAAATTAAAAAATATATATATTTTGGCCATGCCATGCAGCACTGCAGATGGTGTCTGCAGCCATGAAATTAAAAGATGCTTGCTCTTTGAAAGAAAAATTATGACCAACCTAGACAGGATATTAAAAAGCAGAGACATTACTTTGCCAACAAAGGTCCATTTAGTCAAAGCTATGTTTTTTACAGTAGTCACGTATGGATGTGTAAGTTGGACTATAAAGAAAGCTGAGTGCTGAAGAATTGATACCTTTGAACTGTGGTGTTGGAGAAGACTCTTGAGAGTCCCTTGGACTGCAAGGAGATCCAGCCAGCAGGAGATCAGTCCTGAATATTCATTGGAAGGACTGATGCTGAATCTGAAGCTCCAATACTTGCGCCACCTGATGGGAAGAACTGACTCATTGGAAAAGACCCTGATGCTGGGCAAGACTGAAGGCAAGAGGAGAAGGGGATGACAGAGGATGAGATGGTTGGATGGCATCACTGACTCAATGGACATGAGTTTGAGTAAACTCCAGGAGTTGGTGATGGACAAGGAGGCCTGGTGGGCTGCAGTCCATGGATCACAAAGAATCAGACAAGACTGAGCAACTTGCAGTTCAGTCAAGTTGCTGAACTGCATGCAGCATTTGGGATCTTAATTCCCTGACCAGAGATCAAACCCATGTTCCCTGAAGCGCAAGTGTAGACTCTTAACTACTGGACCACCAGGAAAGTCCCATACTTCCTGCTTTTAAGTGATAAATCTGAAACAGAAATGTGAAGTAGCATGCCCAGGGTCATACTAATAGGTGCAGGGCAGAGATTTAGACACTAGTTTCCCCATATCCCCTGTCTTTGCCCTTTCCATGGATATTTGCAGCTGTAATGATGTGCTTTGATTAGGAGTGTCAGGAAGATGTTACAGCAGAACCATGCTCTTTCATTTCCATTGCAGATTTCCATTTCTAGAACATATAGAGAAATGTAAGTATGTCTTATTGTGCAGCTATGCAGATTCTGCAGCTTGTGCAGCCACCAGATCACCTACTGACAACAGCCAGCTACTCATCCTAGTCCTTTGGATGCATTTCCAGCAAGAACTCTCTATTAAACTGAAAGTAATCTAGTAACATCTGAAAGTTCCCTTCCTCACTTCTGTAATCCACCCCAAAGAGTACAAACAGTCAGAGAAGTACCCTTTTTACAGGTACCTTAGATCCCCCGTCTGTTTCCTCTGCTACCCAAGGAGCCTGTGTGGGAGGACTCACCAGGCATCAGTATGTCAATTGCATCAAGACCTGGAGCCCAGTCAGCTATTTGTGCAGCCGTTAAATGGAAGCCAAACTTCCCAAGTCACTGAGTAAGTGGATTAAATACAACTTTTATAATAACTTTACATTGAATATCAAACAGTGAACAGACAAGACCTAGGGGTGAATAATCATTCCGGCTGCATTATTTTATGGTCTTCAGAACACAATTGAAAACAATGGAAGATGTGCAGCTACAAATGAAAACTCTAGGGCTTCTCTGGTGGCTCAGTAGTAAAGAGTCTACCTGTCAATGCAGGGCACACGAGTTCAATCCCTGATCTAGGAAGATCCCACATGCTTGGAGCCACTAAGACCATGCACCATAATTATTGAGCCTGTGCTCTAGAGCCCGGGAGCCAAACTACAGAGACCACCTGCTGCAGCCACTGAAGCTCCCGTGCCCTAGAGCCCGTGCTCCACAACAGGAGAGGCCACGGCAATGGGAAGCCTGTGCACCGCAACTAGAGAAAAGCCTGTGCAGCGACTAAGACCCAGGACAGCCAAATACAAATACAATTATTAAGAAAAATACTAAAAAATAAGCTCTAGAGGTACCACTGAGAGCTTTCCCTGGCAGGGAGGCTGGCCCACTTTGCAGCCTTCTTGCATTCAGCAAGCATTTCCTGAGCCAGTCCCTATCTCCTTTCAGTTCTGATTGGTCCTGTCTTTTCTGCTTCTCAAGCCTAACGAGCTTTTCCCCAGATTTCTCAATCTTAACTTATAACTTGAAGAGTCATTTAACGCTATTAACCCTGTTCCTCCTACAATTCTGATCCCCATCCTACAAAGCTGATCCCCTGCTTTGACTGACGTCACTCCCCTCCCACTCATTTCCTGCCTCTCCGTCAGCTTCATCCATACTCATTGACAACGCTTCTTCTTTATGCCCTTTGAGTGATGCATTTCCTGACATTCTCATCTGAGTCTGTCTTCTGAAATCCTTACTCTTAATTCCTTAGTGATCTCATCAACATTCCCCTCTCCCCATCCCGGCTTTAACTATTTGGAGATGACTTCCAAATCCCCTTCTCCAGTCCTGAGCTTCAAGTCATGTGTTTTCAAACGCCTGGTAAATGTTTCTCCTTGGCCGTCCTGAGAGCCCCTCTAGGGCTCAGGTGCTCAGTCATGTCTGACTCTTTGTGACTCCATGGACTGTAGCTCACCAGGCTCCTCTGTCCAGGGGATTTTCCCACCAAGAATACTGGAGTGGGGTGCCATTTCCTCCTCCAAGGCATCTTCCAGACCCAGGGATCGAGCCCACTTCTCTTGCATCTCCTGAATTGGCAGGCGGGCTCTTTAGCACTATCAGCCCCTCCAAATCATGTGTTTTTGCTGTCCTACCCATTCTTGAGGATAGCCCCCTAGTCTTCCACACACACAGGCTTGAAACCTTAGAGCCATGGCTCCATTCACTTTAATCTTCTCAATCTCTGGAGCCCACTGTCTGGAAAATAAAGCCAAGACTCCTCAGATGGCCCTCACAGCTCTAGAAAAATCTAGCTTCAACCTATCTTTCCAGCCTTTCTAACTTCTTACTCACATTTCTCTTCTCCCGCCTACCCTAATCCTTTCCTCATGCTCTTCCACTTTTGTTGTACCCTGGGTTATTTTACCCCTGTATCTTTTGTTTCCATCTTTTCCCTTACCTTAAAAGGCCATTTCTCATCCGAACACTCATCCTTTAAAAAAAAAACTTTTAATTTTGTACTGGGGTATAGCCGATAAACAATGATATGATAGGGACTCAGTCATACATATACATGTATCTGTTCTCCCCCAAACTCCCCTCCCATCCAGGCTGCCACATAACATTGAGCAGAGTTCCCTGTGCTTTACAGTAGGTCCTTGTTAGTTATCCATTTTAAATACAGCAGTCCAACCCTCATTCTGAACTGTTGGTATAGAACCCATTCTCAAGCTCATCTTAATCACCATACTCCCAAAATATCATGTGTCCTCCACCTGTGAGAAACCAGTCATCCTTGAGGTCCGGATGCACACTGTCTCTGTATTCCATCTACCACCAGCCCCAGAAATTCTATTTTCTCAATGTTGCTTGAATCCACCCATTTTAATCTCCACTACAAGACCTTTGTCTAAGGCAGCACCATTGTTCACTTGGATTACTAATGTGGTCTTGGATTACTAGTATGGTCTTGGATTACTAGTGTGGTCTTGGATTACTAGTGTGGTCTTCCAGCTGACCTGCTAGGTCCTCCACAGCCCATCGCCAGCTTGTACCTCATGACACAGAAGGGTTTTTCTGAGCACAAATCCAGTCAGACCCCCACACCATCTTCAGTGTCTTTCCCTGCTGCCCAAGCTCGCGGGCCCTCTTGCTGTGGATTCGTCCCCCTTCCACAGCTGCTCTGGCTCTTCCCAGGCTAGACCTTGCCCCCTCCTCTTGTGGGGCCCCTTCATCTTCTGTTCCCTTGCCTAAAATTCTCTTCCCTTTTGACCCTGCTCCCTCCCATTTTGAACTTATTTTAAACGTCCCTGCTTCAGAAAAGCTTCTGACTGCCTTCCCCCAGTTATCCATGGACTTCCCCTTCATGGTGTCTTCCCAGTTCATTATGTTACCATATGTATCTATTATTTGCTTCACACAGGCCTTCTCTACTAGATGCTCACCATTTTATGTTTTTATCCCAAATTTCCAACAATGCCTGAATATAGTAGGAAGTACACAATAGATACTCATTCATTGGATAATTGAATTGTTACTCTCTGCTCTCTGATTCCCTGATGAGAAGGAATCCCTACTTTATCCAATATTTCTTTCACATTAACCATAGTTTTCTCAAAATGAAGGTGAAAAATTTTAATCCACTTTGTTTAATAGGCCCTATGTATCTAATAACAGCCATAATTCCATGTTCCAGCTTTCATTTTTTAGTAATTAATGGGTACAAAACCTGGTTGCTAGAGGAAAAATATTAGGTAGACCTGAATGAGGTTAAGGGAGTTGTATGCTTTGACTACACAGTGGACAAAAGTAATTTCTATATCTTTTCTTCATCCCACACAAAGCTAGTTTTCAGAAATTAGAACCAAACTAGGCCCTAATAAATGTGTTGTTCACGGGTCATAATGAAGATTTTTTTAAAGAGATTTTCCCCCCTAGTCAACTAATTGATTTTAAAGCTCTTACTGCAAGTGACTCACACTGATTTTAAAACTAAAAACTTTCCAAATCTCTTTATCTCTGACGTTTGTGCGTAAGCCCAAGAAGAGAGTGAGAGCGACACTGACTCGGGAAAAACGTTCAGAGCAAATACAAATACATTATCTGTTCTCACATCTGGCTCTAATGAGATACATGCGCAAAAATCTGCTTGTAAACATTCCTGCTCAGCTGTCTCGAATTCCACTGATAAGGACTGAGAGGGTAAAAAGGTACAGAGAAACGGAAAGAACGTCAGGTGACAGGAAACTGGGATTCTAGTTTTCACCACTACAGCTTACTAGTTATTAGACAAAGCATTTAATCACTCAGTGCTCGTGTTTGGGGAACTAGAAAATGGCAGTGATCAAGATCTCATTCAGGAGATCTATTCAGGGTGGAAGACACACGTGCGCTGACCTCACTGTCCTTCCAGATATCCCTTAGATCAATAATAAAGATGTATGAGGAAGACACAGCCATAACAGTATCAAAAACTAAAGCCTTGGAAATGACTCATGTTGAGAGAGGAAGTCACAGCCCAGGACCCACGCAGGAGACTGCAGCAGAGACAGGAGTTGAAATTGTTCCTCCCTGTAAGATCAGAAGAAACTCTAAGCCCAGAGTTAGCAGATATGAGAACAAAAGTGAGCTGCAGATGACAATAAGCATGATTCACCTGGGTGGGGAAGAGCCCCTGGAGAAGGAAATGGCAATCCACTCCAGTATTCTTGCCTGGAAAATTCCAAGGACAGAAGAGCCTGGCAGGCTTCAGTCCATGGGGTTACAAAGATTCGGACATGACTGAGTGACTGAGCATGCTCACATTAAACATCCATTACAGAAGCAGACTACTCTTCTCCCTCACCATGAACCTCACATACCCCAGGGGCAAGTCGTACCACACCTTCACAAGAATAATCTAGTACTTTATTCATAAGTATAAATGGAAAGCTAAGGAGTCCTCATAATTAAGAAAAAAAATCAAAACAGCCCCAAAGAAGGACACCAAGATGAAGGTAAAATTGTGAAAACTTCCCAGTGAGTAGAGCATAATTTTAAAACATAGAGTGGAGGGGGGACTAAGAGAAATACAAAAGATAAATCCAGGAGAGTCATTATGCATCTAAGAGGAAATCTAGAAAGAGGCAGAAAAAAAACAAAGGAGATTTAACAATTTAAAAAAATAATTCAAGGAAATTTCCTAGAGCTGAAGAAAGGCTGAAGCTGTCAGAGTGAAAAAGCCCATTGAGTGACCAAATAGATGAAAGTTCAGAAAACTGAAAAGGATAAAAATTTTTTTTAACTTCAGGGACAAATAATAGATTTCCTACCCACCCCCCAGAGAATCAGATTGACATTGGATTTTTCATCAGCAACCTTAGCAACTAAAACACAATGCAGAATTGCCTTTTAAAGGGTGAAGGAAAATTATTTTGAAATAAGAATTATATGTTTGGCCAAACTGTCAATCATAAAGTCAGTAAAAACAGATTTTCATACTTGTTATGACTCACAAAATTAAGCCCCTGTCCAAATTTTGTGACAATTGCTTTAAATTTTATTACATGTTCTTTTAACACAAAAGGGAATCCAAGAAATAGAAAACTGTACTGCATGATACAAATATTAGGGGATATAACCCAGAAGTGAGGCAAAGAAATTTCCGTATTTTAGATGCAAAGTATACCTAGAGAGCAGTGGAGCCAAACTTAGAAGTCAGAGGATTCTAACAAAAAATGTATTCAAGAAGAAAGTGGATTCCTTCAAAATACATAGTAAGGTTTAAAAAAACAACTATGTAATTGTAAGTGATTTGGTGAGGACTTGTGATCTTCTATCAAAACCATCTTAGATTGGATATCCTAGCTATCTTCATCAGCTTGGACTGCTATCACAAAAAATCATAGACCGGGTAAGTAAAACAACAGACGTTAATTACTCACAGTTCTGGAGGCTGGGAAGTTAAGATTGAGGTGTTGGCAGATTTGGTGTCTGGTGAGAGTCCTCTTCTTGGCTTGCAGATAAAATTTCTTGCTGTTTGCTCACTGGCTTTTTTGTGGTGTGTTTGGATGGAGAGAGAGGAAGGGCTCTGTACACTTTTTCTCTTCTTAAAAGGACACTAATCCCTTCATGAGGGCTCCAACCTCATGACCTCATCTGAACTTAATTACCTCCCAAAGGCCCCACTTCCTAATACCGTCACAGTAGGGATCAGGACTTCAAAAGAAAAATTTTTGAGGAGGAAAAATATTTAGTTGATAATGCCAGCAGAGCTTAAGACGAGGATTCTGTTACAAGTGATTTATTGAGGAAACACTCTTTGGAGAAGGAGAATGAGGGAAATAATAAAAGATTTTTTTTTAAAGCTAAGCAAAAATGTTGCTCTGCTCAATATAAGCTATATAGTAACTCCACAGGGAAATAGGGATCACAAATTGCAGGAGAGAATGGACTCCATCTTGCAGTAAACTGGTCTACTGCCCCTGTGTCAGTCATTCAGACAGTCAACCAGCTACAGGCTTGTGTGAAAAGGGGTAACCTCCCTGGAAAGGCAGCTTCCACTAGGCCCAGGACAATTCTCTGGAAAAGCGGGCATTTATGAGCTCGTAGAAGCCAATGCTGATTGCAGCTGAGACATGGCTATAAAGTGGAATGACAACATAGGGGAAAAGTTAAGCAATTTAAAATTCTAGGAAAAACAAAAAGCTGTAAAAAAAACAAAAAACAATAGATCCAAATGTGACCCAAATTGCAGCATTGCAGTCCAATTTTGGACAATCAATATCACCTAAATCTCATTTGATTTTGACACTTGAAACAGTCTCCTTTAAATTACATAGGTTTAATTACAAGACTACCTTCACCACTGTGTAAATAATCACTAATTAGATGTTGTTGTTGTTAAGTCATATCCAACTCTTTTTTGACCTCATGGACTATATATAGTGCATGGTATTTTCATAATCATATTAGAATAAGTATCATGTTTTAATTTTTTAAATCAACCCATAGACAAAGCATGTAAGAATTAATTATAGTTACAGGACACAAGGTAAAAATTTAAAACCTTAACATACAAAAGTAATGATAGGACTGATAGAAGTTTGGAGTAAAAGGGAGAGAGATGACATAAAGGATAATATTCTTTGATGAGGTAAAGAGTGAAAATTCTTCATCTGCCATAAAATGGTTAAATATATTTTTTCTAAAATTGAAATATGAAGCATTCCAGATTTTAAGCACTATGTTATTTAGTATTATAAAGATATGCAATGAAGAACTAAAATAAATATATAACTAGCAAAAAGTTGAGTGAAAGAGGGAGATATTATAAATAAGCTAAATTTCTCACTTTCACAGAAAGGAATCCATTTAGATTCTTAGATCTACCTAAGGCTGACAAGCAAAGAAATAACCAGATGCTATTATTTGAAATTATAGAGAAAAGTGCCAGAAGAGAAAAGAAACACAGCTGAAAATGGTAACATATGAGGAAAGGTCTGGGAAGAGATTTTTTTTTAGTTGCTCAGTCATCAGACTCTTTGCAACCCCAGGGACTGTAGCCCACCAGACTGCTCTGTCCATGGGATTCTCCAGACAAGAATACTGGAGTAGGCAGCCATTCTCTTCCCCAGGGGACCTTCCCAACCCAGGGATCAAACCCTGGTCTCCCAGGTGGATTTTTTTTATCATCTGAGCCACTTAGGGAAGTCCTTTTTAAAAAAATTTTTATTTTGTAATTGTCTGTATTGGTGGGGTGTATTCTGTCTTCATGTATTATTTTTGTAGCACTAATAAAAATGGCAATAAGAATACTTTCTAGCCTATCCCATCAAGTCATCAAGAAGGCTCATTAAGATAATGTATAGGAAAGCACTTTGCAAACTCTTAAGTACTAAGATAAATGTGAAGCATTATTAGGAGGGCAGTCTTAGGCAGTTCAAGATTGCGGAAGGAACTGTAGCACGTTCCTTTATCAAGCCCTATTTTTAAGGTGCCAAGATCCAAATTAAAAAGGAAGCTGTCTCTAAAATGCTGACCATAAAATATCTAAAAGAGAAAATGTGCTGAGAGAAAGTATTTGGAAGAATGACAAGAAGAAAATTTAAAGAGTGTTTCGAAAGAGCTATTAGGTTTCCATCAAGTTGTTTCTGTAAAACAAAAACACCAGGGGAACTAAACATCAACAGCGGTACTATCATCTTAGAAAACGGTATCACAGAAAAAAAATTTATAATTAGAATAAAGACTTACCTCCTTACATCTAAACCATATTCAGATACTTTTGTAAATAGTCTCATAATTAGCATCACAAATGTTTTAGAATACCATGTTTTTCATAACTTGTTAATTAGGCAGGTAGTTCTGCTCAATAGTCCCATTAAGGGCTTTGAAATAAAATTGTTGGTTCATGTCTATCTCCTTTGCATAAAAAGGAATTTTTCAAAACAAGGAACTATGTCTTAAAACACTTTGTTTTGCATCTATTTCTTATCTTGGGGCCTCCTAGCACATAGTCCTAGCACTCAATAAGAGTTTGTTAAATGGATAAATTGATGAAAGAACTAGAAAACAATGCTTTTTTTAATTATCCAAAGCATACCCTTGTCTCTCTGTGACGATGAGGACATATTATTCAGATACTCTGTAGGGCTTCTGATCTCTGAGAGACCCGTTTGAAAAATGAAAATAGTGGTATCTACTTCAGAAGGATTTTCATAATGATTTGCTGAAAATAGTGCATGAAAAATTCTGGGTGCATATTATTGTTGTTTGGTTGTGCTTCAGTAGCCCCGTGGACTGTAGCCAGCCAGGTTTCTCTGTCCGTGAAATTCTCCAAGCAAGAATACTGGAGCAGGTTGCCATTTCCTCCTTCAGGGAAACTTCCTGGCCCAGGGATCGAACCCACATCTCTTGTGTCACCTGCATTGGCAGGCGGGTTCTTTACCACTAGTGCCACCTGGGAAGCCCCATTATTATTAGCAGCCACTGCAAATAATTGCTGAGAGAGTAGTATATGCAGTCACTGACCACAGATCTAGACCAATAAATATAAACAAGATTAGTACCTTATTGTCAAGGAGGGAAAATAAGCTCCCTGGTCACCCTACTATCCCTCTCTCTTCATGGGTTCCATGGCCAAGATCCTCAAAGAGAGTATCTCCGCTGCCCCAGCCAGAGGGCATGCATAGGCTAAGAGGGTTAGTTACAGAGGTATTTGTACAGAATTCTCTGTGATCATCCTTTCCCATCCCCAACTCCAAACCTACCCCAAACAAAGAAACCATCTTATTCATCTTAGTTCTCCCCAACCCAGTTTCTAGTATGTGTGTCCCAGAGTACTAAATGAGTATTCCTTCTATGGCCCTAAGTTAATCAAAGCAAGAGACTGATTGATGGGAACAATCCAGGAAGTTCAGTTCAGTCGCTCAGTCGTGTCCGACTCTTTGCGACCCATGAATTCCCTGAATTGCAGCACACCAGGCCTCCCTGTCTATCACCAACTCCCGGAGTTCACTCAAACTCATGTCCATCCAGCCAGTGATGCCATCCAGCCATCTCATCCTCTGTCATCCCCTTCTCCGCCTGCCCCCAATCCCTCCCAGCATCAGTCTTTTCCAATGAGTCAACTCTTTTCATGAGATGGCCAAAGTACTGGAGTTTCAGCTTTAGCATCAGTCCTTCCAATGAACACCCAGGACTGATCTCCTTTAGAATGGACTGGTTGGATCTCCTTGTACTCCAAGGGACTCTCAAGAGTCTTCTCCAACACCACAGTTCAAAAGCATCAATTCTTCAGCCTTCAGCCTTCTTCACAGTCCAACTCTCACATCCATACATGACTACTGGAAAAACCATAGCCTTGACTAGATGGAATTTTGTTGGCAAAGTAATGTCTCTGCTTTTCAATATGCTATCTAGGTTGGTCATAACTTTCCTTCCAAGGAGTAAATGTCTTTTAATTTCATGGCTGCAATCAACATCTGCAGTGATCTTGGAGCCCCCAAAAATAAAGTCTGACACTGTTTCCACTGTTTCTGCATTTATTTGCCATGGTTGGTAAAGAGGGCTCTGATCTCAGTAACTCACAATGTAAACAGCAGGAAATCCTATAAACCTAAAGGAATTGTAGTCTGACCATGGGCACAGAGGTTTTGATTCTACAGGCCCCAAAACTACCCCCAAATAAAGAGGCCAGAAGCAGGTCATTATTTAAACCATCAGGCTTTATGTCTTGTGGTCCCTTCCACCCTAGCTCTGACGTATTGAAGTTGGGAATTGGTGACCAAGACTTCATTTAGGGTCTCCAGTTAAGGCGCCAGAGTCTCCAGGAAAAGATGAAGAAATGACTCATTTCCTCCCCACAGCTCTTGAATTCCCATCTTTCCTGAGCCTTAGTCTTATAGCTGTTGGGTTGTATGATACAGCAAGAACAGTGACATCTTCCTACTGGAGTCTCCTCAGTTCTGCGATTTTTCTGATTGCATGACGAATATTTTATCTTTGCTCTCTCATCGTTTTCTTGGAGTCCAACTTCATTTTTTTAACTAAGGAAGATAGCACACCAAAAAAACTGGCAAGAGATTGACATCATCTTATACCTAGGTTCAGTTTCTTAGGATCACATGCTTCATGTTTAGAATGTTCTTTTTATTGGGGTAAGAAAGATTTAAAAGACTCTGAGAGAAATTGAATGTGCAAAAAGTTTGTGATTTTGTGCATTACACAGAGTGAATCAGAACACCATTTCCTCTGAGTTCATTTTAGAGCCGGGCTTTAGATTGAACGTGATCACATCCTTCACGTCTTTGGTGGCATACTTCATTCAGACCTTTATCACGCGGTACAGTATCAATGTCTCCTGATTTTCCAGCACCCCCACTGATTAAACAGCAAGGATCATTTTTCTTGGCCCTGTAATGATTTTGCAGTAAAGGGCAGAATTGATTTCAGAGCTATGACTCAGGGCCTGGTAAAAAAATATTGGCCAAGAAGTGGGTGTAAGCGGCCACTGGCACTCTGGGGACTTCTATACCTTGAACAGAAATCTAAAAATATGCATGCAATAAAGCTGCTAATTGAAGGAAAACCATCTAAGTTATTTGACAACTATAGCTTTCTTCTTGGGAATCTTTAAAGGATTAAGTAATTTGTTATATTAATACTCTTTCTTCAGCCATTTTGTGGGGAGGAAAGTGGGCTGGTATAAAAAATAAGACCTTTTCCTTGCAAGCCTACTATGCACCTGTCACCAAATAGGGGTAAACAAACGAAGCAAAAGAACTGATTCGTGCCTTCCAGGAGTTTAAATCTAGTTCGAGAAGCAGGGGAGGGAGCGGCGGCTGAAATCAGTTCATTCAGGAAGCAAAAGACTCTAAGGTAGTGGTTAAAGAGGCCAGTGTTGATGGGGCTCAAGAGTGAAGGTGATTGTGTTCCTGGGGTGAGGGCACCTTGTAGTGGAGAAGAGGCTTCACAGAAGCTGAGCACAGGCCGTGCTGGGTCACGCAGACCACGGGGTCTTCAGCCATGGGCCTACAGAGATAGAAGGGAGGTTTGAGAGGCAGGGGTGCTTGAGAGAGCTTCTTCTTTCGAAAAAATTGAAATATAATTGCTTCACAATGTTGTGTCAGTTTCCGCTCTACAGTGACGTGAACCTGCCATGTGCATACATATATCCCCTCCCTCCCCTCTCCCATCCCACCCCTCTAGGCCATCACAGGGCACCGAGCTGAGCTTCCTGTGCTTTGCAGCAGGTTCCCACTAGCTGTCTGTTTTTCCCTGGTGGTATATATGTCAGTCCTGCTCTCCCAGCTGGTCCCACTCTCCCCTCCCCCACACCATGTCCACAAATCCATCCTCTACGTCTGCATCCCTCCTCCTGGCTGGGAGATAGGTCCATCTATACCATTTCTCTAGATTCCACATATATGTGTTGCTGTGCAATATTTGTTTTGCTCTTCCTCACTTCTTGCTCCGAGCCTTGAGCTCCCAGCTCCAGCTTTCTCCGATCACGTGGAAGGAGCAGAGGCTTTTCCACTTTGGGCGGCAACACGGCCTATAACGCAGGCACCACACTGGCCCTCCCCAACCCTCACTGCCCACAGGTGAAGCCCGAGGCATAGCACTCCACAGCCTAGCTCCAGGCTCCCTGCCTAGGGTTTTCCCTGATACCAATCCCTCTCCATCTTTGCACACTTCAAAACCTGATTCTTGAAACCTAATGTGTCCTTTCTTAAAGATTTATTCATTTATTTTTTGGGCTGTGCTGGGTCTTCGTTGCTGTGGGAGGGTTTTCTGTAGTTGCTGCAAGTGGGGGCTACTCTAATTGCAGTGCACAGGCTTCTTGTGGGGGCTTCTCTTGTTGGGCAGCTTGGACTCTCGGGTGCATGGGCTCAGCAGCCGCAACATGTGAGTTCAGTGGTTAGGACTCACCCGCTCTAGAGCACAGGCTCAGTAGTTGCTCTGCGGCAAGTGCGATGCTCCCCACCCGGGGATCAAACCCATTTCTTCTGCATTGGCAGGTGGATTCTTTACCACTGAGCCACCAGGGAAGCCTCTGATAATAATGTGCTTTCTTAACCACATGCCTTCACACACACTGTCCCCTCTATCAGCCAGAGAAGTCTTCCTTGTCATTTTTCCTCTTTGGAATCATACCTATCTTAAGACTAAGCTTCTATAGTCTTCATTTACAAAATCTTCCCTGATTTAACCCCTAAGCCGCTGACTGCCAGGCTGAAAACAATCTCACTCCACCAAGGCTTGCAATACCATTTTGTTTGTAGTTTTTATCACACTCTCCACATTATACCTTGACCTGAATTCTCTGTGAATATCCTTCGCGCCCCACCAAACTCTTGGAGGGGCAAGACAAATGCCTCTTTCATCTCTGCCCTGACCCGTTCCTTGCCTGTTTCTCCTACAGAGCACCAAATGAATATGTGTTGTATGAAAGTGAAAGTGCTAGTTGCTCAAGCGTGTCCAACTCTTTGCAACCCCGTGGACTGCAGGCCACCAGGCTCCTCTGTCTGTAGGATTTTCCAGGCAAGAATCCTGGAGTGGGTTGCCATTTCCTTCTCCAGAGGAATCTTCCTGACCAAGGATTGAACCCAGATCTCCCTCATTGCAGGCAAATTCTTTGCCATCTGAGCCACCTGGGAAGCCCCAAATATGGGTTGCATGTCCCTAAAGTTAGTCAAGTCAAAAGACTGAGCAGCAGAGAACAGTCCAGAAAGAAGTGGTCAAGGAGGCTCTGATCTTCAGCAACATATTCAGAAAAGGCCATGCCAAGGCTTCAGTGATTCAGTCTAATCCAAGATGGCTGCCTGCCAGTGATTCTTTTATATAAGCAAACGGTGGTTAAATGTAAACAGGACTTTGAACATGCTTTAACTTTTCATTTGAAATTAAATGTTGAACTATCTGGTTTAATGTGGTCCTTCCCCTAGAATGTTACCCTTCTAGGCAGCACGCTCCTGCTCATCTCTTTGCAGACCCAAGCTTGGTGGTGACTCCGACGGGCAGGAAGAAGGCTCTGGTGCCTGTATCTCTCCCTGACCCTGCCAGCTAACTGCGTGATTTAAGTTGTAAAGACAGTTAAAAGAGGTTTTTTTTAAAAGATAGGGTGTTTTTTTTTTAAGGCAAAATGTAAGTAGTAGTGATTTTAAGGAATATATAGTAAAATCAGAAAACCTTGCAAAGAATTAATAGAACAGACTATTTTAGGATATAGCAGTAAATTTCAAAAGAAAATTTTAGCTACCTTAGGTGGCAGTTTTTCTAAAATTAATCATAAGCTGCTCTCTAAGACAGAGCACATGGAACTGAATTTAACCTCCTTTGTAAATGACCCATTATCATCACTGAAAACATCAGTGCAACTAGCTAACTGCAGAACTGACCAACGCAGGCCAGCTTCTTCGCCTTCTCACGCAGTGGTCTCAGGGCAGCTGTGACTGGAACTTTGGAACCCACTGCTAGTTTTTATCATTCTTTTCAGACTCTCAGGGTTCTACCATTACTTTTTATGCTCCGAGTAAGGGCTTTCCTGGTGGCTCAGTGGTTAAGAATTTGCTCGCTAGTGCAGCAGATATGGGTTCAATCCCTGGGACAGGAAGGTCCCCTGGAGAAGGAAATGGCAACCCACTCCAGTATTCTTGCCTGGGAAATCCCATGGACAGAGGAGCCTGGCGGGCTATAGTTCACAGGGTTGCAAAAAGAGTCAGACACAACTTAGTGACTAAATAACAACTCCTGGTCTTTCTCTGATCTCACCCCATGTGACTGTCTCTGATTTGCTTTGTTAGAACAATGTCTGTAATAACCAGAAAGAGGCTCTGACTGAACGGTTCTTCATTAAGCAGAGGCACTTTGCAGCGAAACTCTTGGCTACCCTGATATCTTTGTCTGCTTATTGCTTGATGTTCAGCTGTGTTCTCAAGAGATAGGAATTCTAAATAACTGGATTATAGATAGGAAAATCTTGCTTTGACATCACTAGTCAGTGTAATGTATCTCAGAAAAGATAAGAAAGGAAATACTTTCTCTTCAATAATTCTTGAAGAAATTCATTCAGTACTGGGAAATCTCTTTTCAAAGAAAAATAAAAAAGAGTTTATATGCTGTTCCCTTTGCCTGAAAGTGTCTTCCCTCCTTTTCTACCTGGGAAAATCTTAATTATCTGTTAAGACCCAAGTGTCCTCTTATTTGCCAGGGAGAATCAGGGAAGCTTTTCCTTGGTAAAATTATCTTTTTTTGCCTTTCATACTCCCAAAGAGTGGAAGCATTTGACCAAATAGACTATGAGTTATTTGAAATCAGGAATTATTACTATACCTTGTTCATCTTTGGATGTCCAGATCCTAATGCGGACACTGACATTTAGAGCTTAAAATTATTTGTAAATAAATGTGTGTATTTGGGATTATACCATTCCATTTTGTGGCTACCTTAAGGTGTGAGAAAGAGATGTAGAGAGTTGAGGATGGTATCAGGAAAAAACAGGTGTGTGAAAGGAATAGGTAAGAAAGTCAGGGAATGGAGAAGGAGAGAAAAGAAAGAGAATTTATGAATGATGGAGGGGGATATGTTGAAAAGGAGGACATGAGAAGGATGATAAGACTTGATAGGTTCTTGAGTGTTGGAAAACCCACTTTTACAAGCAATTCTATTTATTCAAACCATACATTTCAGTTGTTATTATTGTCCAGTTGCTAAGTCCTGTTCAACTCTTTTTGACTCCATGGACTGTAGCATACCAGGCTCCTCTGTCCTCCACTATCTCCTACAGTTGCTCAAATTTATGTCCATTGAGTCAATGATACTATCTTACAATCTCACCTTTTGCCTTCTATCTTTCCCAGCATCAAAGTCTTTCCCAGTGAGTCAGCTCTTCACATCAAGTGGCCAAAGTGTTGGAGCTTCAGCTGTAGCGTCAGTCCCTTCAATGAATATTCAGGGTTGATTTCTTTTAAAATTGACTGGTTTGCTCTCCTTGCAGTCAAAAGGACTCTCGAGAGTCTTCTTCAGCACCACAGTTAGAAGGCATCAATTCTTCGGTGCTCAACCTTCTTTATGGTCCAGCTCTCACATCCGTACATTTCAGATCTTGGTTCTTTTCTTCACTGTCCTCTGAGACGTGAATGAGCTTTCAAAACATTGTTCATAATCTTTCATTGTTCCTAACCTTAATTCTTAAAGCTTCAAGGCTATTCATCCATCACTCTCACTCTCCTGACTCAGAATTTCACATCTCCTAACTGCTTCCTCTCTTTCAATATCAGAATAGCATGATCAGAATACAGAAAACATTTCTGTCATCAGAATATTTCAGACTGGGTAAGAGGGAGAAGCTGCTTAAGGAGTTAGGAGTTATCCTTGATCAGAAGAAATTTTTTGTGACCATCACTCAAGGAAATCAATCTCACTTGATTCTTTGGATTATATTCAGTATTTAACAAACTACCCTTTTACTTGAGGAGAGGTTAGAAAAGAAGTGGGTGGAGATGAGGATGCAAAGAGCTTATTTCATACAATCTATAAAATCAAAAGGCAAACAGCAGGGAGTCACAGAGAGGAAACTGAGATTCAAAAAAGAAAACATCAAACATCTGAATTCCACAGTTTCAGAGTAATTTATTCACCATGACCCAATCTCACAATTCATTAGTTTCAGCCCAGAGACAGGACTGAATGTCAACTATTTTCCTGACCTGTAAATAATAGGTGCCACTTGTTCTGAAATGAAACTTAGTTAGAACATAATACCAAAGTGAATCAATATGATTGTTACAAAGCTAAAGTACAACAGGCTAGGTCCTGAATCTTTGAGGAGAGAAGATTCTTATTCCCGTTCTTTATGAAAAAAAAATTTGACAGGAAAATCGATAGATTATCTTTAAGCAGCACTAAGTTTGACCAAAAAATAATCTAACAATGAAAAATAAAAAGTCATATTGTTCAATTATTTATTCAACCTGAGTGAATAACTGGGAACGATGATATTATGTCTTAGGTTAATGACGACAGGGCATGGTTGGATGTGGCAAGACTGAGTTCTAGACAATGGAATGTGAGTAGAATGTGTGCCTGACCCTAAAAATCCCGCCATGTGCGTTTCTCTGGGCTCTTTCTTCATTCCTGCTCCTGCTGCTGCTGCTGCTAAGTTGCTTCAGTCGTGTCCGGCTCTGTGCAACCCCACAGACAGCAGCCCACCAGGCTCCGCCGACCCTGGGATTCTCCAGGCAAGAACACTAGAGTGGGCTGCCATTTCCTTCTCCAATGCATGAAAGTGAAAAGTGAAAGTGAAGTCGCTCAGTCGTGTCTGACTCTTAGTGACCCCATGGACTGCAGCTCACCAGGCTCCTCTGCCCATGGGATTTTCCAGCCAAGAGTACGGAGTGGGGTGCCACTGCCTTCTCCTCTTTCTTCATTCCTGCCGGTGGGAATGAAGATGGCTATGGAGACCTGAAAGCTGCTTGTTCAATGTGGCAGAGCCTCTGTCACCCTGGGCCCCTGAATGACTGCAGAGAATAGAGCCCCCACCAACCACCTTGGAACCTGCTCTCTGCTCCGTTCCATGAGCAAGAACTGAAACGCTAGTTCTCTAAGCCAGTATATTTTCCAGTTTAATTTGTTAGAGCATCTCTATTTCACACAGGTGTATACATATACACATGTAAATATACATAATTACATATATATTACATACATAATTTTATATATGTAATTTTTTTCCATAAAGAGCTGCTATATATATATATACACACAGATACAAATGTGGCTTCCCAGGTGGCACTGGTGATAAAGAACCTGCCTCCCATTGCAGAGACATATAAGAGACACAGGTTCGATCCCTGAGTGGGAAAGATCCCCTGAGGAAGGAAACGGCAACCCACTCCAGTGTTCTTGCCTGGAGAATCCCATGGACAGAGGAGCCTGGTGGGCTACAGTCCATGGGGTTGCAAAGAGCTCTACATAACTGAAGCAACTTAGCACAGCACAGCACAGCACATATACACATATTCACATACACAGATATGTACTATACATTCCACCTTTATTTCATCTTTTAAATTTTTTAATAAAAATAATACGATTTTACTGAAAAAATATTGTAATATAAATAAGTCAAGAAAAAGGAAATAAAAATCTGTAATTACTCAACATAATGAGATCTATTATTATAAACCAGGGGTCATACTTGACCTATCATTTTGGAAGGCACTTTTTTCACTAAAAAAATATCATGAACATCTCCCCTTCTGTGTCATTAAGTAGTATTCTGCCCCATAATTTTTAATGGATGCATGATAAAAGTTACACAGGTCATTGGGAAATCACAGTCGAATGAAGAGCAATATTTCTGTCCACAAACTAATGAACCTAGAACATCTCTAGGCAGCAGTTGTTCTCAGAATGCTTAGATCCTGAATTCATAGGTGACTGCTTGGAATATTATATTCGGTTCTGGTACATGACTATTGAACCATTTGATGTTGTGGTAGAAGTTGAGCTGCTGTAAGGAAAAAAAAAAAAAACTTTGCCAGAAGGCAGAAAACATTTGTCATTAGAATACTTAAGATGATGCGGGAGAGAGTAGCTGTTTAAGGGCTATGACTTATCCTCAGTCAGAACAAATTTGGTATCACAGTCCAGCAGATCCAGACCAGCTTGGCAACTCTGCTTTCCCCCACAGGGAAGAGAGAAGTCTGGCCAATTTTTTTGATAGAAATTGAAGATTCGCCTCTGCTTACATTCCATTGGCTAGACCTTAGTTGAATAGCCAAATCTAACTTCAAGAGCATCTGGTTAACAAAGCCCCTACAGAGGAGCTTGTTATTCACCCCAAACTCCACAATAGGGAAGAAGGGGGAGAACAAACTTGGGTTGTGAGGAAAAGCAATCTGTCACATCCTCCAAAGTTAGCACAGAGCAGCGTTTAAGAATCAGAGCCCTGGGGATTTTCCTGGTAGTCCAGTGGTTAAAACTCCATGTTCCCAGTGTGCGAGGGTTTGGTGCATGGTCGGGGAACTAACATCCTGTATGTCAAGAGATGCAGCCAAAAAAATAAGAAAAAAAGAATAGGAGCCCTGAAGGCTTGTCTGGCCGTCCACTGGTTAAGACTGTGCACTCCCAATGCCAGCGGCTTGGGTTGAGTCCTTGGTGGGGGAAGTAGAATCCCACATGCAAAAAAAAAAAAAGTGAGGGGAGAGGGAAGAATAGAAGTTCTGTCTCTCTAATAACTACTCTCACCTTGATTGCTAGGGACTTAGGACTTTTACTTAACCTCAGTTTGCAAAACAAAGGCATTGAAATTCACACACCAGTTAGTTACGGAAATTAAATGATTTAATTTTTATAAAGTGCTTATAAAATGCTGATTGTACTTACTATATATCCAGAATCAATAGAACATCACTAGCATATGGTCAGAAGAGAAAAGTGAACATAATAAACCAAAGAAGCAAAATCCTAAACTACATTAAGCACCCGTGCTCACTCACTCAGTCATGCCCAACTCTTTTGTGACCCATGGACTGCAGCCCACTGTGCTCCTGAGTCCACGGGATGTTCCAGGCAAGAATAATGGAGTGAGGAGCCATCTCCTTCTCCAGGGGATCTTCCCGACCCAGGAATCAAACCCACATCTCCTGCATTTGCAGGTGGATCCTTCACCAGTATGCCACCTGGGAAGCCCTACATTAAATATAGTACAGTAGCTAAAAGCATAACTCTAGAGCCAGGCCGCCCAGATTTACCCACTTGGCAAATTAAGTTACTGCCAGATCTCAGTTTCCTCATCTGTAAAGCAGAGCTCTCCATTAGTATCTACCCTGTAGGGTTGTGCTGATGATTACATGAATTACGCAGAAAGTGTGCAGCACAGAGCCTGACAGGTAGCAAGCACTCTGTAAGTTAGCTTCTACTCATGATTAGTGTTGCCCAAGAATATAAACCAGCATTTTTACAAAATTCACTAACTCACCTGAGTATTTGCAAGTGACATCCACCTCCATACACATTGACCATTACACGAATTATCACACCATTTCCATTTCTGTTACCCAGAACGAAGAGCTCTGGCTTCCCAAAATCAATAGATTGGTATTCCGCAGCATAGAATCTGGGAATACATTCATCATGCAAATCAGACAGCAATAACATCTATGCCCAATATCATTTCCTTTTGGAGAGTCATGCATGTTCTCATACGTCTTCCTTGGTTCTTGTAATACATGCTCCTGAATGAACAAAGTGTCCTTTCAGGTAATGAATCTTCCCAAAGAACGTCCCTGTTGATTCTGAGATCTTCAGATTAAAAATTATTCTCAGAAGCCAGAACTGAATTAGGTTCTGTCTTTCTTTTCCACTGTTTTTAATCAAAGCATTGCTGCATAATGACATATGCCCCAAAGTCCTTCAGTATGATGGCCACACTTTAGCTGCAATTAAGTTTATCTATCGAAATCAGTGATGATTTGTAATCAGAAAGGAAAAAAATCAAGATGGTCAGAACCTCCCTGCAAGTCAGATTCTATCAATCTACTCAGTCTCTGATAAATGTAATTCATTCGTGGACCATTCCTAGTTTTGCAGAGGATTGCTTTTCTAGAAATAGTGGCTTAAGTCAAAATTATGTAAGCTTAAAATTGTTTCTTCACAGACTTAAAGTCATATTAGGGCATTAAATTCCTAATTAAAGATTTAATATTCAACTTTGTTTTAAAATGAACCAATAGACTATGTTTCATCAATTACAAATTATATACCTAATATATGCTACAAAATATTTAATGTCATATACCAAATTTTTGTCTTCTGTATAATTTCTGCCCTACTTCATTGCATAAATCTAAAGGTGAAGGAATATCTTCACAGAATTCAGAAAGACTTTATTTTCTAACTTTTAATTTTAAAACAATTTTAGACTTCAAGAAGGGCTTCCCTTATGGCTCAGCTGGTAAAGAATCTGTGCAATGCAGATGTATAGAATGGACTTTTGGCCTCTGAGGGAGAGGGAAAGGGTGGGATAATTTGGGAGAATGGCATTGAACCATGTATACTATCATGTAAGAAATGAAGCGCCAGTCTATGTTCGATACAGGATACAGGATGCTTGGGGCTGGTGCACGGGGATGATCCAGAGAGATGATATGGGGTGGGAGTTGGGAGGGGGATTCAGGATTGGGAGCTCGTGTACACCCGTGGAGGATTCATGTCAATGTATGGCAAAACCAATACAATATTGTAAAGTAGAATAAAGTGAAAATAAAATTTAAAAAAAAGAATCTATGCAATGCAGGAGACCTGGGTTTGATTCCTGGGTTGGGAAGATCCCTTGGAGAAGAGAACAGCTACCCACTCCAGTGTTCTGGCCTGGAGAATACCATGGACTGTATGTACAGGGAGTTTCATATCCCCTACACTCAGCTTCCCCAAATTTTATCATTTTACACAACTATAAGAAAATTGTTAAAATAGAACATTGACACTAGTACAACAAAACTAACTAATCCATAGATCTTATTTGAATTTCACCAGTTGTTCTACCTCTGTCCTTTTTCTGGTTCAGGAACCAAGCCAGGATCCCATGTTACAGTTAGTTGTCATGTCTCCTGCTCTCCTCAATTTGGAAAAGTTATTCAGAAAGTGTACAATAGAGTCATTTATTTTGTAGGATATCTCTCAGTCTGAATTTGTCTGATCTTTCTCGTGATTAGTTGAGTTTATGCATTTTGGGGGCAAGAATACAGAAGTTCAACCTTCTTAGTGCATCCGACCAGGAGGTACATGATATTTGTATGTGTTACTGCGGTGATGTTAACTTTGATCACTTGGTTAAAGGGATTTCTGCCAGGTTTATACTTTTAAAAGTTACTATATGGGGTTTCCCTGGTGGTCCAGTGGTCAAGACTTAGCCTTCCAATGCAAAGGGTGTGGGTTCCATCCCTGGTCCGGCAGCTAAGATCCCACACGCCTGGAAGCCAAAAAACCAAAACAGAAAACAGAAACAATATTGTAACAAATTCAATGAAGACCTTAAAAATAGTCCACATCAAAAAAAAAAAGTCTTTAAAAAATAAATAAAAGTTACTATTTTCCTTTTACATTAAGAATATCTTGAGAGGGAAACTGTACGAATATCTGTTTCTCATGTGTCTTCATTGCTGATTTTGCCATCCACTAATGGTATTTGAAACAGCTGTTACAGAAGTGTTTGCAAAAGAGTGATTTTTCTATTTCAGTCATTCTTTCTCCATTCTTCAACTGGTAGTCCATAAGGAAGAGCAGTTCTCTCTCTCCCTCGTTATTTACTCAATTATTTATTAACATCAATATGGATTCTTGGATATTTGTCTTGTTTTATGCATTATAATCAATTACTATCATTATTTATTCTGTTGCGCAAATTGTCCTCAGCTTGGCCATGAGGAGCTCCAGAAAGGCTTAAAGGTTTCAGCTGTCTCTGACGAGACCTGCAGGGGAGATCTAAGTTCACTTGAGGGCTTTTGAGAAAACCAACCAAGGGACGTGTTTGCCACTCTTTTATGAAAACAATTCTGGGCAAGCATAGGTATTAAAGAGGAAGTCTGGACTCTGTTCAAAATTGCCTAGGGAACAGACATTCATTTATGTTTACTACCATAAATCCAGGAAGTATTAACATGGGTTAATATCCTTTGGAGTTTCTCTGTTCAAATGTACAAAATCACTTTCATCCCTTTTGGGAAGTCAAATTCTCCCATAGATAAAGGAGTGTCCAATAACATTTCTTATTCCTCTCTCCAGTTTATTACAAGCTCCTCCCCAAAGGAAAGGAGAATTGCCAATCTGATTAGAGATTAAATGCTAACTGCACTGTGTTTAACAGTGGGCCAACTTACTGTGCGATATAAAAGATAGATAGTCGTGCTCTGCTTTTTCTCTTGCTGAACCTGTGAGGTAAACTGTCCTGCAAAGTTTGCTGCTAAAACAGCTCAGTCAAGGCCTCTCTCAGGCCCATTCTATTCTATTCCAAATGAACAGAGACACTGCCCTTCTGTTTTCAAGCGGAAATGAATCCAAAGCCTTGCTGGAGCCTCCCAATCTAAGCCACACTTGAAAATACAGCTTTTGACTAGAGAACCCTACTTTGGAGAAGGTTGGGTGCTCACTGTGTTGTTGTTTAGTCACTAAGTGTGTCCGACTCTTTTGTGACCCCATGGACTATAGCCCTAACCCTAATCTGCTCCCTACTAGTTTCATTTGGCTGAGAGCTCAACCCACTCTTTACCCTTTCCCCACATATACACAGGGGGGAAAAAAAGACCAAACTCGGACATGTGGGGATTATCCTGACCTCTTATCTTCCACCGAGCCTTGTTTCTTTTGGCTGCACTGGGGTCTTCATTGCAAAGTGTGGGCTCTTCCTTGCATTGCGTGAGCTTCTCTAGTTGTGGCACTCAAGCTTAGTTGTCTCTTGGAATATGGGATTTTAGTTCCCTCACCAGGGATTGAACCGTCAACCTTGCATTGAATGGCAAATTCTTAACCACTGGACTATCAGGGAAATCCCTCCATTAAACTTTTTTAAGACAGGGACCAAGTCATACTATTTTTTAATAATCCCAGAAATAATTAGCATCTTGCCTTAAAATTTACAATACTAAGCTGCATTGAGAGGTTCTAGTTTCAGGTAAGATGGAATAAGCACGTGCTACCTGTTTCTTCCACTGAATACGGAATGCATGGGGCAGTCACTTGAGGATTCTGTAAAGAGTGGTAGGCAGGTTAGGGGAGGAAACAGATTTCAAAGTACCCTCAAATCCGCAGTGAGTTCTTTATATTTCCCCCTACTGTCTCTCCTGGTCTAGGCTAAAAGCAACCCAAAACCTGGAAGTGGGCACTGGTGTGGATAGAGGGAACTTCAGGAGAAACCCTGTAGTTCAGACTCAAGGAGGAGTCAGCCCCAGCAGTGACAGCAGGGGCAGTGGGGACCCACAGTGTCTGCTGTCGCACTGGTGCTGAATTGCCCAATAATGATGGTGATAATAATAAATCATATAATGATGATATTAAAAACACTAGCTAGTATTTACTAAGGTCTTACTATGTGTCAAGCACTCCTCTTGAGTTCATGGCTAACTTCATCTTTATAAAAATGCCATGATATAGATAATATCTATTCTATTTCAGGGACCTGCAAGCTTTCTATTAAAGGTGAGATAGTAAATATTTCAGGTACTATAAACCAATGATCTCTGTCACAACCACTCAACTCCACTGTTATACTGTGAAAGCAGCCACAGACAGACAATAGGTAAACAAATTACATGGCTATGTTCCAGGTAAACTGTATTTGTAAAAAGAGACAAGATAGGTTTGGCCCAAAAGCCATAATGTCATACACACACACACACACACACACACACACACACACACACACACACGTGTGAATATTTATTTATTCTTAACTTTTCACTTTGTATTGGGGTATGCTACTGCTTAGTCGCTTCAGTCATGTCCGACTTTGTGCGATCCCATAGACAGCAGTCCAGCAGGCTCCTCCGTCCATGGGATTTTCCAGGCAAGAGTATTGGAGTGGGGTGCCATTGCCTTCTCTGTGTATTGGGGTATAGTCAATTAACAATTCTGTGATAGTTTCAGGTGAACAGCAAAGGGAGTCATGTATCCATCCTCACCAAACTCCCCTCCCATCCAGGCTGCCAAAGCCCATAATTTTCTAAACCCTTTCCCATTTCAAAGACGGGAAAGTTGAAACCCAGGGTGATTAAGTAACTTGGCCAATGTCACAGAACTGAGAAATGCCAATGGTTGTGTGTGCTCAGTCCTATCTGACTCTTTGCAACCCCACCAGGCTCCTCTGTCCATGGGATTTCCTGGACAAGAATACTGGAGTGGGTTGCCATTTCCTTCTCCAGGGGAATCTTCCCAGCCCAGGGATCGAACCTGAGTCTCTAGCATTTCCTGCAACACAGGTGGATTTTTACCATTGAGCCAGTGGGGAAGCCCATAAAGTTCAAACCTGGTTGAGTCTTAGTCAACTGTGCTGCACTGACATTTTTCAGTTAATGAATGAAATGATGACATAGAGATGGACCCAAGAGATGTCTTTGATATGAAACTTTTCAGAGCCCACGAGTAAATGCTGAATGTCAGGATGTGCCAAAGAAGATAAAATTACAAGCCTGAATAAGACTGTACTTGTTTCCCATTGCTGCTCTAACATGTCACCACAAACACAGTGACTCAAAACAACACAAATTTACTATCTTAATATTCTGGGTGTCAGAGGTCAAGAATCACTCTCACTAAGCTGAAATGTTGGGAAGATTGAAGGCAGGAGGAGAAGAGGATGATAGACGATGAGATGGTTAGATGAGATCACCGACTCAATGGACATGAACTTGGGTAAGCTCTGGGAGTTGGCGATGGATGAGGAGGCCTGTTATGCTGCGATTCATGGGGTCGCAAAGAGTTGGACACGACCGAGAGACTGAACTCAACTGAACTGAAGCTGAAATCAAGGTGTGCACAAACCTTCTGGAGGTTGTAGAGGAGAAGCCACTTTCTTGCCTTTGTCTCTACTTCTAGAGGCTGCTTGTATCCCTTGGTTGTGAACCCTTCCTCCATCTTCAAAACTAGCGCATAACACGGCTGGCCCTCATATCTCTAATAAAACCCTGGTGACCTCACTGGCCCACCTGGAGAGTCCAGGATAATCTCATCTCAGGTTCCTTGATTTAATCACACCTGCAAAGTCTCTTTTCCATGCAGGTGGCATTCACAGGTATTTGAGATTAGGACGTGGACATCTTTGAGGGGCTGTTTCTTCCGGCCTCCCACAAAGACCTTTGGGACAAATAGCACTGACTCAGCTGCCTTTTTCCTCTAATGTCTGCTCACACCACCTCTGGCAATTTGAGTGAAAGCAGAACTTGTAGAAACTGTGCTGTGCCCTCATGTCTTCGTGCATAAGTGTGCACAGCACAACCCACTGTCGGAGGAAAAATTAAACACTTCAGGACCTGAGATAAACCAAGAATAAAAGAACATGACACTATCTGGGTATTTCTGGTCTACCTTGGACTGGAACTTGAACACATGTGCTGGAACTCAAACCCAACCAAAACCCATGGTATCTGGTTTCAGGACCTAATGAAGTTCAGGTTCTTGATGCCTCATTGCAGAAAGAATTCAGTGAAAGACAAAGTGATAGGTAAGAAGTGGATTTATTCAGATTCAGAGAGAAGCACATGCCACAAACAGAGTGTGGGCCATCGCAGAGGGCAAGTACAGCCACAAAATGTGGGGTGATTAGTTTTTATAGGCCGGGTAAAATATGCTAATGAATAGGAGAGTTATTCCATCTATTTTGGAGAAAGGGTGGAGATTTTCAGGAATGGCTACCACCTACTCCCTGGTCTTTTAATAGTGCCTTGGAACTGTCATGAGTTTCCCCAATAGTTCAATTGGTAAAGAATCCACCTGCAATGCGGGAGACCCCGGTTTGATTCCTGGATAGGGAAGACCCGCTAGAGAAGGTATAGGCTACCTTCTCCAGGATTCTTGGGCTTCCCAGGTGGCTAAACTGGTAAAGAATCTGCAGGTGGGAGACTTGGGTTTGATCCCTGCGTTGGGAAGATCCCCTGGAGAAGGGAAAGGCTACCCACTCCAGTATTCTGTATATAGTACATGGGTTGCAGAGTCAGACACAACTGAGCGACTTTCACTTTGGAACTGTCATGGCGCCTCTGGGTGTGTCATTCCACTTGCTGATTGAGGATCAAGGTCTAGTCTTGTCTGTCATCTTGGTCCTTTTTGCTTCTAATGGGTGTATGTTGTATCCTTGGGCTACGTCATTCTTTCAAAAGTTGTGCCCTGCCTCTTTCCCTTCTGTTACATAACTACCAAAATACGTGAAATCTTAAGCCTTTCTTTAACAGAATGGTGATGTTTCTGTTTTGTTTTTCCTAGCAAAAATGTCAACCCTGACCTGTTGCTGGTCTCTGAAGACATCAGTGTTGGTCTGGGTTTTCTGGGAAGCAGGAGTTGAGATGGAATCAGAGATGCAAATATTTATTGAAGGAGATGCTTTTAAAGAATAAGGGGGCAAGGGGCAGGAAGACGCTGAGAGCTATCTGTGCCAGGAGAGGAGAAAGAAGACACTGTCAAGATGAAGAAGGGGGCTTCCCTGGTAGCATAGTGGAAAGGAATCCACCTAGCAATGAGGAGGACATGGGTTCAGTCCCTGGTCTAGGAAGATTCTACATCCCTCAGAGCAATAAAGCCTATGCACTGCAACTACTGATCCAGGCTCTAGAGCCCACGTTCTGAAACAAGAGAAGCCGCAGCAGTGAGAAATTAATTTGTAAAAATACATGTTTTAAAAAAAAAGATGAAGAAGAGAGACTTGCGTCTCCTTCCTGCTCTTCTATCTCCCACCACAGTCTCCCCTTGGCCAAATCGAGTCAGACACCAACTGGCAAGAAAGCCTAGGAGATGTAGGCTTCAGGGATCAACCCCTGTGAAACAGAGCTGGACAGGGAAAGGACAGAGCAACCTAGTCTAGGACACACTCAAGCTCTGTGCCCTGGCCAGCTCCCTAGAACCTTCTAACTAGCTTATAAGGAAAGAAACTGTCCTCGAGACAGATAAGGACACATAGGTTAGAGGTTTCTTTCTCATTTGATGTTGCCGCATTTTCAATAAGCTGGCTTCAGATGGAATTATGTAGCCTATAAGAGGAACTCTTTGTTTTTCTACAAACTGTTTATCTTCTCTAAATGAACAATGCTTCTTTGAAAATCAGTTGCTCACAACTTCATGGTCATTCTTTCAAAGAACCGATATTGTGCAATGGCTAACTTACGAAATAAACATTTTTCAGGTATCTTTTTAAACTGTAATTATAATAATTATATTCAAAAAAAAATTTCACACCTCTTCAGGATTTAAAGTAATCTGGAATATTGAATTCAATACTTTGGCCACCTGATGCAAAGAGCTGCTCATTGGAAAAGACCCTGATGCTGGGAAAGATTGAAGGCCGGAGGAGAAGGGAACGACAGAGGATGCGATAGTTAGATGGCATCACCAACTCAATGGACATGAGTTTGAGCAAACTCTGGGAGTTGGTGATGGACAGGGAGGCCTGTCATACTGCGGTCCATGGGGTTGCAGAGTCCGACACAGCTGAACGACTGAACTGAACTGGAATATTCAAAATATTAGAATTCTCAAGGACAGTAGGACAAAATATTTGAGTTATACACTTCTTCAAATTTTTAAATTTAGAATCCTTCCACTAAGATTACATTTGCTCCCAAGTAAAGCATATGCCTTGGAGAGGGAAATGGCAACCCACTCCAGTGTTCTTGCCTGGAGAATTCCAGGGATGGTGGAGCCTGATGGGCTGCCATCTATGGGGTCGCACAGAGTCGGACATGACGGAAGCAACTTAGCAGTAGCAACAGCAAAGCATATGCCTATAGGAAAATGCATTGCAGTCCAGCTCAAAAGACCAAGTGAAAGTGAAAGTGAAGTCTCTCAATGGTGTCCGACTCTTTGTGACCCCATGGATTGTAGTCCACCAGGCTTCTCAGTCCATGGGATTTTTCAGGCAGGAATACCAGAGTGGGTTGCCATTTCCAAAATACATTTCTATCTCCTATGAAATTCAAAGTGGGATTGTTTATCAAATGTATGTATTCCTTTTGGAATTGAGGATCCAAGTAGATAAGGGAACATTTACCTTAAACAAATACCATCTTCATCTATGTACCAGAAAATGGGTTAACAGCAGTCCAGTCATGGAAGTAGCCGTGTCTTATATTGTAGAGTAATACACAGTCACAAGGACTTCCCCAGTGGCTCAGAAGGTAAAGAATCCGACTGCAAGGCAGCAGGCACAAGAGATGTCGGTTCCATCCCTGGGTCTGGAAGACCTCCTGGAGAAGGGAATGGCAACCCATCCCAGTATTCTTGCCTGGAAAATTCCATGGACAGAGGAGTCTGGTGGGCTACAGTTCATGGGGTCACAAAGAGCTGAACATGACTGAGCAACTGTCACTTTCTCTTTCACACAGTTGCAAACAAGGTCAGAAGACTACCTGCACCTGTCTGTAAGCCAAGTTATAGCTTGGGGCACTGTTGGGAGGGTTCACATTCATGTCAACAACTGCAGATCACCATTCTAGGATTCCTTTGTCTGGATTTCACTGTCCTCCTTCTCCCTTGAGCCTGCATTTAACTGAACATTAAGACTCCCAGTCACCATAGGCATTTTTAAACTTCTTTCTGGCTCTCCTTCTCAGATTTCTTTTTTAATTTGTTCCCTTTGGTTTGGCCCCTGATCATGACTTTATACTCATTTTTTTTTATTGAAGTATAGTTGATTCACAATATTGTGTTAGTTTCAGGTTTACAGAAAAGCAGTTTAGTTTTATTTTTCAGATTACTTTCCATTATAGGTTATTACAAGATACTGAATATAGTTCCCTGTGTTATACAGTAAATCCTTGTTACTTATCTATTTTATCTGTAGTTGTTCATATCTGTTACACTCATACTCCTAATTAATCCTCCTTTGGTAAACATAAGTTTGTTTTCTTTGTCTGTGAATCCATTTATCTTTTGTGAACAAATTCATTTGTATTCCTTTTTAGATTCCACATATAAGTGATATCATATAATAGCTGCCCCTGTCTCACTTACTTCACTTAGTCTGATATTCTCTAGGCCAATGCGAGTTTCTGTAAATGCCATTATTTCATCCTCTTTTATGGCTGAGACTCTTGATGAAAGTGGAAGTGGAGAGTGAAAAAGTTGGCTTAAAGCTCAACATTCAGAAAAAAAAGATCATGGCATCTGGTCCCATCACTTCATGGCAAATAGATGGAGAAACAATGGAAACAGTGGCTGACTTTATTTTGGGGGTTCCAAAATCACTGCAGATGGTGACTGCAGCCATGAAATTAAAAGGCACTTACTCTTTGGGAAAAAAGTTATGACCAACCTAGATAGCATATTCAAAAGCAGAAACATTACTTTGCCAACAGAGATCCATCTAGTTATGGCTATGGTTTTTCCTGTGGTCATGTATGGATGTGAGAGTCGGACTGTGAAGAAAGTTGAGAGCCAAAGAATTGATGCTATTGAACTGTGGTGTTGGAGAAGACTGTTGAGAGTCCCTTGGACTGCAAGGAGATCCAACCAGTCCTTTCTGAAGGAGATCAGCCCTGGGATTTCTTTGGAAGGAATGATGCTAAAACTGAATCTCCAGTACTTTGGCCACCTCATGAGAAGAGTTGACTCATTAGAAAAGACTCTGATGCTGGGAGGGATTGGGGGCAGGAGGAGAAGGGGATGATAGAGGATGAGATGGCTGGATGGCATCACTGACTGGATGGACATGAGTATGAGTGAACTCTGGGAGTTGGTGATGGACAGGGAGGCCTGGCATGCTGTGATTCATGGGGTCGCAAAGAGTCGGACATGACTGAGTGACTGAACTGAACTGAACTGAACTGAACATTTCATTATATATATCACATCTACTTCTGCTTTATTGACTATGCCAAAGCCTTTGACTGTGTGGATCACAACAAACTGTGGAAAATTCTTAAAGAGATGGGAATACCAGACCATCTGACCTTCCTCCTGAGAAATCTGTATGCAGGTCAAGAAGCAACAGTTAGAACTGGACACAGAACAACAGACTGGTTCCAAATCAGGAAAGGAATACATCAGAGCTGTGTATTATCACCCTGCTTATTTAACTTATATGCAGAGTACATCATGAGAAAGGCTGGACTGGATGAAGCACAAGCCGGAATCAAGATTGCCAGGAGAAATATCAATACCCTCAGATATGCAGATGACACCACTCTTATGGCAGAAAGTGAAGAGGAACTGAAGAGCCTCTTGATGAAAGTGGAAAAGCAGAGTGAAAAAGCTGGTTTAAAACTCAACATTCAAAAAACTAAGATCCAGGCTTCTGGTCCCATCACTTCATGGCAAAGAGTTTGAGAAACCGTGGAAACAGTGACTTTAGACTTTATTTTGGGGGACTCAAGAATCACTGCAGATGGTGACTGCAGCCATGAAATTAAAAGACAATTGCTCCTTGGAAGAAAGGTTATGACCAACCCAGACAGCATACTAAAAAGCAGAGACATTTCTTTGCCAAAAAAGGTCCATCTAGTTAAGGCTATGGTTTTTCCAGTAGTGATTTTTGGATGTGAGAGTTGGACTATAAAGAAAGCCGAGCACTGAAAAATTGATGCTTTCGAACTGTGGTGTTGGAGAAGACTCTTGAGAGTCCCTTGGACTGCAAGGAGATCCATCCAGTCCATCCTAAAGGAAATCAGTCCTGAATATTCATTGGAAGGACTGATGCTGAAGCTGAAACTCCAATATTTTGGCCACCTGATGCAAAGAACCGACTCACTGGAAAAGACCCTGATGCTGGAAAAGACTGAAGGCAGGAGAAGGGAACGACAGGATGAGATGGTTGGATGATATCACCAACTCAATGAACATGAGTTTGAGTAAACTCTGGGAGTTGGTGATGGACAGGGAGGCCTGGCATGCTGCGGTCCATGGGGTCGCAAAGAATTGGACACAACTGAGTGACTGAATTCAACTCAACTCATATATCACATCTTCTTTTTGATGTGGTATATACATATGTATCAGGCTTCCCTGATAGTTCAGTTGTTAAAGAATCCACCTGCAATGTAGGGGACCCCTGTTCAATTCCTGGGTTGGGAAAATATGCTGGAGATGGGATAGGCTACCCACTCCAGTATTCTTGAGCTTCCCTTGTAGTTCAACTGGTAAAGAATCTGCCTGCAATGCAGGAGACCTGGGTTCAGTTCCTGGGTTGGGAAGATCCCCTGGATAAGGGAAAGGCTACCCATTACAGTATTCTGACCTGGAGAATTCCATGGGCTGTATAATTCATGGGGTCACAAAGAGCTGGACACAACTGAACAACTTTCACAAGGAGACCTGGGTTCAGTTCCTGGGTTGGGAAGATCCCCTGGATAAGGGAAAGGCTACCCATTACAGTATTCTGACCTGGAGAATTCCATGGGCTGTATAATTCATGGGGTCACAAAGAGCTGGACACAACTGAACAACTTTCACTTTCATACATATATATCTCATATATCTTTCTGAATTAGAGTTTTCATCTTTTCTGAATATATGCCCAGGAGTGGAGTTTCTGGATCACATAGTAGCTCTGTCTTTGATTTTTTAAGGATATGGCTTCATACTTTTGATTCACAGTACCAAGTCTGTCTCCTCCCTCCTGTTCCAACACACCTTCTTGTCCTTGAGTGGGCTTCTGGTCCCAGCCTTTCCTGGCTTGGCTGACCCTACCCCACTGTCCCCACAACAGGATACCTTATATGTATACAAGTATTGATAACTTTGCTAGGTTGACCAGGCCAACCCCTTAGTAGTAACTACTTAAAATCTACTTTGGGAAAGCATTCTGAGGCCAAGCTGTAGTACATACTATGATTGATTGGCAAGATCTGCCATGGGCAGGGTACTTTTTGTATTAACTGTGATGCCAGAGAGAGCTTCTAAAGTTTGAATGCTTGCTGTGCACCAGGCTCTGGGCTTAAGAGAGCACTTGTATTCTTTCTTGTTTAATCCTCATGAAGAAAAGGAGGCTCTAGAAGTTAGCAACTTCCCAGAATTACACAGTTAGGAAGGGAAAGGCCTGAGACTTGGATTCAGGTTTGTTTCATCAAGAACCCTGGCTTTTAGATCAAACACTTCTTGATATTCTAAAAAGACACGTAAGAGAACACGTGCCCATTCCTGTGGATTGTACACTCATTAGGTGTATAATCATTGGTAAGCCATGTGCTTGTCTATTAAATAGACCTGTTCAGACCTATAAGAATTCTGGGGGGGGGGGGGCAGAAGCTATGAAATTGAACCACTGTGGTGGGGCATCAAATGGAGGGGTGCAATGGAAAAATCAAGCAAGAAAGATCTAGAGAAGACAGTAACTGATATCCTACTTTAAACATGGTGTTGAGAACAAAGCATTCATCTTACTCCCTCGATCACCGCACCCTGTGTTGTACACACTAAGGCCCTGCAACTTGAAGTCTCCCACTTGGGATTTCTGTTGGAGAAAAACGCAGCAAAGGAGCTTCAACATGCAGCTATCTGTTCTCCAACCAAGGATTTGTCTTTGCTTGCATGTTCAGTCATGTCCCACTCTTGTGACCCCGTGGACTGTGAAGTCCACCAGGCTTCTCTGTCCACAGGATTCCCCAGGCAAGAATACTGGAGTGGGTTGCTATTTCCTCCTCCAGGGAAATCTTCCCAACCCAGGGATTGAACTTGCATCTCTTGTGGCTTCTGCCTTGGCAGGTGGATTCTTTACCAGTGAGCCCCCTAGGAAGCCCTAAGGAGACTTAGCAACTGAACAACAACTCAAACTTTCCAGCCACTGAAACCTGGGGGCTCTCCCAGTACAAAAACTCCATTTCTTATCTGTAGGTTAAAGGCTTCAGCTTTCTAGACTTTCCTGAGTTCCAAAGGGTATATTCAAACAGTTACTAATTGGGAAATAAGGGGATGCAGAAACAAAGGCAAAGCTGTGCAACAATAGAGCAGCAATAAAATAGAGTCCTGGTTTCTCCTCAAGGGATACACATACAAATATGTCTTTGAAGTTTTCTGAAAGAACTAAGGCCCTCGCCCAGAGGGAGGATGGTAATGTCAGGCAGAGGACAAGATTCCTGGAGCACCACCCTATTGTCTCACCACCAACCAATCCAAAGAAACTTACACACCCTGCAACCCTCACCCCAAATTTTGTCTTTAAAAACTCTTCCGCCTAAACCATCAAGGAGTTCAGATCTTTTGATCTTGAACTGCCCGTACTCCTTGCTTGACCCTGCAATAAACATTGTGCTTCCCTTCACAACAATCTGTTTTAAGTAAATTGACTTTGCTGCCTAGTGAGCAAGCAGAACCCAGTTCGGTTTGGTAACAGCACTATGCGACTGCACCCAAGCAAAGGGATCTCAAGGAGCCCAGAAAGGGTGAAACTGTTGCTAAGTATGGGTCTGGTCCCACTCACCAAACTGGGTGCTCCAGGCTCAGCTCTGTCAATCTTGGAGAAAGAATGGCTGTTTTCTAATTCTCACCCAGAGGGCACACATTTTTTGAATTCAGGTAATAGCTATTTCCCTGCTTGTAATTTTTTCTTGGCCTCACCAGACCAGATTTTGTCTATTCTGTAGTTCCTTAGACCTTTCTCTGAGAGTGGAATGAGATAGAGATGGAATTTGTTTATGTTGTTGCTATTCAGTCGCCAAGTCGTGTCTGACTTCACGACTACATGGACTGCAGCACACCAGGCTTCTCTGTCCCTCACCATCTCCCGGAGTTTGCCCAAGTTCATTTCTAATGAGTCAGTGATGCCATCCAAACATCTCATCCTGTGTCACCCTTTTCTCCTTCTGCCTTCAGTCTTTCCCAGCATCAGGATATTTTCCAATGAGTCAGCTCTTCTCATCAGGTGGCCATAAACGTTTATGTTGTTACTTTGATTATTTATCAACAGCCTCAGAAAAGAACTTGGTAGACTTACTGAAAACCCTATTGATATCTCTGAAAAATACACTGAATGGTTATCAGTAGATCAAAAAGATATGTTGGTGGATCTCTAAAAGAATTACAGAGAAACAAAAGAAAATGTTGAGTATTGGTTTATCTGCTCAAAACCATAAAATTCTAGAGAGAAAACCATTCTCCACTGCAGAGATTGGCTTTAGTGTTTAACAGCCTCCCTACCAGCAGGGGAGACTGGAAAACAATTTCACAAAGAACTCTGCAGTATTCCAGGCTCTGAACACAAGGAATGCAGAAAGTTAACAGTCAGTCTTACAGAGATCTCCACAGTGGACACCCAATGACTACATGAACCAATGACCCAGGTTCTATTTCTGTCTTTTAAAACATTTAACCATATTGCTTTGTTCAAGGCAACGTTTAGTGATTTTGATTGATTCAGTTCCTACTGTTGTAATATCCCAATGAAGGCTAATTACTCAATAAATATTAGTTGCCTTAAGCTGTCAAATTCCAATAATATTTCATCATTTTCAAAGGCACTCAGATATAGTGCTGAAATGTTTAAAAGAGACAGAGGGATCAGCATATTTATTTGATTAAGAATAAACTACCTTGTTCACTGTCTTTGCTGGTTTCTTTATCTCATCACTGTAGCAACATGGAAGAGTCTATGTTTGGGAGCAACTCAACTGCATCCCACTGCAGCCATCTCCCCAGTCCTACACAAAATGATACTGGCAACCAAACATCCCTACATCACAGCAAGAGCAACTCTGGTTCTGCAAGGAGGAATCTCAGAAGCCACACTCAACACACACGGGACACAAGTGACAGGCTGGCATGAGTTCCTCAGATTTCCATTGAGCTAATTCAGCTTTAGCTATTTTACTAACACTTGGGCACCCCACTACCTCGGGGGCTCATGCTCTTAGTTCATTTTGCTGGATTCCAAATCCCTGGCCATGGCTGGAAAGCTTACACCATAGATGTTGTCCTGGTACTGCATCTAAAAGGACTTCAGTGACTTTTGCAATGCTGTTTTCCTCTCTGAAGGGAATGGTTTGTTCATACAACAGATACTTTTAAAGCATCCAGTAATGCACCTCAAACTATTCTAGGCTTTGGAGACACAGCAGTAAGCAAGAAAGACGCAGTCATAGTTGAAGGGGGAGTCAGATAATATAGAAATATAACGTGTGGCAATGATAAAATGAGCATGGAGCAAAGTAAGAGAGTGAAGGGAGGAGGTACCGTTTTCGAAAGGGTTAAAAAGCAAGACCTCTCCGACAACGTGACATCTGAGCAGAGAACTGAAGGAGTGAGGGAGTAAACTATAAGGCTCTTGGAGCGCAAAAAAGTGTTTCTTATAGAGAAAAGGAGACGCGAAGGTCCTGAGACTAAAGTGGGCTTGGGGTGGTCAAGGGACAATCGGGAGACCAATGTGATCAGAGAGACCAGCAGCAATCTGTAGGAGAGGTCAAAGAGGTAATAGAGGCTGGAGGGCTGAGGCTTTTGCTCTGGAGTAGATGGGAAGCCAATGGAGAATGTTGAAAAGACATGACCTTTGATGTTAAAAGAATCTTTAGGTTTTAAAAGGCTGCTATGCTGAGAATAGACTAAGACAAGGAGCTGGGAGGAGCCAAGAGTAACATCAGAAAGAAGAGTTAGGGGACACTTGCAATAAGCCAGGAAACAGATCATGGTTGCTGCAGTCAGGGCAACATCAGTTGAGGTGAAGAAGTGGTCAAATTCTGAATTTGTTTGGAAGATGGTACCAATTGGATTTGGCCAATGGATTTGATGTGAGATGAACAAAGACTCAAAGTTGACTTTGAGTGCCTGAACAACTGGAAGGACAGAGAAAGATGAGGTTTGTAAGTGGAAATCAGAAGTTAAATATTGTACATATTACATGTGAAACACCCATTCGTCTTTTAAGAGGAGGTGTTGAACAGAGGAACTGAGAAAGTGGTCTGCTGGAAGGCATTGTTTCTAGGAGGAAGGAAGATTGTTTTCAAAACTGCTAAGAGAGTAAGTAAAATAAGGACTGCGAATTGACCTGCAGATTTGGCAATTTGTGGGTCGATCGATAACAGTATTTAGAAGAACTGTTACAGTGGAGTAATGGGGCAAAAGCCTGATTGAGATAAATTCAAAGGAGGATAAGAAGAGATGAAAGTATCAATAGGAACAGTAAGTGGAGACAATTCTGTCAAACAGCTTTAATGGGACAGAGAAATACAGCTGTGGTTGGAGGGAGATGGGGAAGTTATAGGGCCATTATTTGGATGGAAGACACTATAGCTTCTTTGAATGCTAATCAGAATGATCCAGGACTTCCCTGGTGGTCTAGTGGCTAAGACTCCATGCTCCTAACTCAGGCGGCCTGGGTTTGATCCCTAGTCAGGAAACTAGAACGCACATGTTGCAACTAAGATTTGGAATAGCCAAATAAATAAATATGTTTTGTTTTGTTTTGTTTTTTTAATGAGAATGAGGGCTTTCCTGGTGGTTCAGTGGTGAAGAATGCACCTGCCAATGCAAGAGACACGGGTTCGATCTCATTTGTCCAGTTGCTGCCCACACACTGAGCAGCAACTGAGCCCATGCTCCACAAATACTGAGCCTGTGCTCTAGAGCCTGGGAGTCACAACTCCTGAAGCCCACACACCTAGAGCCCGTGCTCCACAGGAAGAGAAGCCACAGCAATGAGAAGCCTGCACACCACGACTAGAGAGTAGCCCCTGCTAGCCACAACTAGAAAAAAGCCCGCACCGCAACAGAGACCCAGCACAGCCAAAGCAACAAGTGAATAACTTCTAAAAAAAGAAATTTTAAAATTGAGAATTATCCAGTGGTAAGGGGAAATCAGATGATACCTGAGAGAAATACCCCTGAAGAGGAAGAAGGGGAGGAGGTCTGCGTGCAGGTAGTTAGGTTGGCCTAGATAGGACTTCCAGCTGGGCTCTAATCTTCCCACTCTAAGAATAGATAAGCATCTCTTACTGAAATTCTTTGATTCTTTTCCTTCACCCACCCACACCATGCAGGTTTTTCTTATCTGCCCACAGCAACTCCAATATGTAACCTACTTTCCCCCTATTTCCTAACTGACATTGCTGATTTTCCTTGATTTCAATAAATTTTTCTCTATCACAAGTCCTTTGCTTCACTGGCTTATTCAGTCAACAAACACACCCTTCTAGCTCTCCAGTTCTCACCATCCTTAAGTCGTGGAAAATAACTACCATCCTAGAATTCTACATCCAGTGAAATTACCTATCAATAGCAAAATCAACATGAAGACATTATATAAACAAAAACAGAGTCAGCCACCAGCAGGACCTCAAGGAAGGAAATGCTAAGGTATTATTATTGTTCAATCATTAAATCATGTCCAACTCTTTGCAGCCCCATGGACCTCAGCAACCAGGCTCTTCTGTCCTTCACTGTCTCCTGGAGTTTGCTCAGATTCATGTCCAGTGAGTCAGTGATGCTACCTAACCATCTCATCCTCTGCTGTCTCCTTCTCCTTTTGCCCTCAATCTTCCCCAGCATCAGCCTACTTTCCAATGAGTAGGCTCTTCGCATCATGTGGCCAAAGTATTTCAGCTTCAGCATCAGTCCTTCCAATGAATTTTCGGAGTTGACTTCCTTTAAGATTGACTGGTTTGATCTCTTCACAGTCCAAGCTTAAGGATGTACTTCAGGCCAAAAGAAAGTGATTGCAAATGGAGGAAATGAAGTGCACTGAAAATAGTAAATATGTACATAAATATAAATTAAGATCATATGAAACAACAATAACACTTATATAGTAATAATTACTATATTACTAATAGTAATAATACTATATTATTGATGATTAAAACAAAGCAAGAATTAAATATTTAACATTTATACCATATTGCTGAGGAACGTGAACAAATGCAGTGTAAGAATCAGAAGTCTTCATATTATTTAGAAAGAAAGTTAAGCTATTAAATTTAGAATGATGTCAGTTAGGGCCCGCAGTATAATTTCTGGGAAAGTGAAAAACAGTGTAAAAAGAGAAATGAAGGTGTACTGTCAACCTAGCGTGTTACTTCAAGTTCATGCAGAAGCAGATACCACAACGGGATTAGGAAAACAAGAGGTTTGCTGGAGAAAAAGTCTGTCAAAGAGAAAGAGGCTGAAGTCAGAGATAGCAGAAAGAACCTTAGACAGACTTGGATGCAGATCTGACATCCATGAGGGACGGGGGAAGGAAGAAGGACTGAGTAGGGTCCGAGCTACTACTGGGGGAGAATGTTCCAGGAAAAGGAGGAACAAATACAAAGGCAGAAAGGAAAGCTCATGGAGCATTTGTCATCATCGTTCAGTCACTTAGTTGTGTCTGACTCTTTACACCCCCATGGACTGCAGCACACCAGGCCTCCCTGTCCATCACCAACTCCCAGAGCTTGCTCCAACTCATGTCCATAGAGTCGGTGATGCCATCCAACCATCTCATCCTCTGGGGTCCCCTTCTCCTCCTGCCCTCAATCTTTCCCAGCATCATGTCTTTTTTTTTTTTTTTCCCCCTAGTGAGTCAGCTCTTTGCATCAAGTGGCCAAAGTATGAAGCATTCAGCAACTTACAAAAGGTCCAGTATAACAGGAATATTATGCAAGGAGCTCTGAATAGCAAGACAGCAGGAGGCAGAACAGCCTGATAAGGGTACAGTCCCAAGGACCTTACATGCCAACCCAGGAAGAGGTATGAATTTTAACCTGAAAGCGATAGGAAGTCATTGCATGACATTTGCTAAGAAAATGGCTTCTGTTCAACAGGTATTGGAACACCTACTACACACTAGGCACTCTGGCTGCCTCGGAACAAGACAGACGCAGACCTCACCTTCCAATCAGGATTGGCAAAGGAGGTCATGGGCTTTGGGGGAGGGCCAGTCAGTGGATAGCAATGTGGGGAATTAGGGTTATGAAAATGAATCAGTAAAAGTAAACAAAGGAGAAGACTCACACAAATGTAAGACCAGGCCAATGGCAGAGTTCCACTGTGTCTCTGTGGGGCCTAGACTAGAGAAAGGCAAGCAAGATACCCAGGGGTCAAAATGTAATGAGGCATTTACTTCTAGGCTCATGCAAGTGTGGGGTTCACACCTGAAATGAATGCCACTTTATTGTTTCCTTTTAAATAATGGCTTTATTGGGAATTCCTTGGTGGACCAGTAGTTAGGACTCAGTGTTTTCACTGCTGAGGGCGTGGGTTCAAACCCTTTTTAGGGGATTAAGATCCTGCAAGATTTTCAGCCAAAACAAAACAAACAAAGAAAAAAAGTGAGGAAAAAAGTACTAGCTTTATTAAGATATAATTCAGTACCTTAAAGTTCATCCTCTTAAACTATGAACTTTAATTCTCAGTACTATTCACAAAGTTTTGTCTCCACTCCAGAACATTTTCACTACCCTAAAAGAAATCTCATACCAACCAACCCTCAAATCTCTGTCAATCACTAATCTATTTTCTGCTTCCATGAATTTGCCAACTTGGACAGTTCATATAGATGGAATCAGACAATCTATCTGGCTTCCTTCAGCTGGCTTACTGTTTTCAAGGTTCAACCATGCTGCCACATGTATTGGCACATACATGTGTCTTTCCTCTTTCTTGCTCAATAATGTTTCATTGTATGGATCTACCTTTTCTTTATCCATTCATCCATTAACACTTCCATTGTCTCTACTTTAGGGGCCCTTAAGAATTCTACTGCTGTGAACATCACGTACAGGTTTTCGTGTGTACATTTATTTTCAGGTCTCTTGGGTATGTACGTAGAATCATAGAGTAGCTCTATCTTTAACCTTTTAAAGAACTACTGAAGTGTTTTCTGGGCTTCCTTGGTGGCTCAAACAGTAAATTGCAAGCTCCTGCCTTCAATACAGGAGACCTGGGTTCAATCCCTGATTTGGGAAGATTCCCCTGAAGAAGGAAATGGCAACCCGCTGCAGTATTCTTGCCTGGAGAATCCCCATGGACAGAGGAGCCTGGCAGGCTACAGTCCATGGGGTCACGAACAGTTGGACATGACTGAGAGACTAACTTTCACTTTCAAAGTGTTTTCCAGGGCTGCTGTATCACTTTGCATTCCCATCAGCAATATATGAGAGTTCCAATTGCTCTACATCCTGACCAATATTTATTTTTCCTTCCTTTTCGTTATAGCCAAGGTAGCTGGTGTAAAGTATTATCTCATTATGGTTTGGGTTTGTATTTCCCTAATGACTAATGATGTTGAGCATATTTTCATGTGCATCTTTTCAACACACTCATCACTCAACTGTCACCTTAGAATCTAAAGAAATGAGGAAGACAAAACCATCTCCTCAATAATGTAAGACTCTGGGCATACCTGTCCTGTGTCATTCCTATACCCAGGAGGTGCTTAACTAATTCCTCCTAGCAAGAGAAGTTCAGGATGTACACATTTTACCAATAGGTAATCAAGCATCCTTTGGTTTCAGTCACCGGCTCGTGCTTACATCAAAATCCCCACATGACATCCTTTCCCTTATCAGGAGAAGACTTGGGGTTTCCTCAAGAACAACTTGCCTAGAAAGACCCATAGAAAGTATTACTTCTTAACCTCGTTATTGAACTTAGAGCTAAACCACATTTTACTCTTCTCAGACACAGGAGAATAAATTCAAGCGTTTGTTTTTGTTTGTCTGGGTTGAGCTGAAATGTCAACTATTCTCTATGTAGACAAAAACACTTGCCAGACTATCAGGCTAGCACAGCTAAACTTAAATGCTCACATGTGATTTATTCAGTAGCAGAGTAAATTACACAGATTGTTTATATCAGCCTTGTCAACAGCAAAATGAAGCCACTTACCAAAAACCATATTGATAGAGGTTGCTGCTATGACACACGACTGAAATCTGACTGAAAGATATCAAGAAACACCATCTGTGTTATGATTTATGACAATGCTAAAAAGAAGGGGGGGTGTAAGACTGCTTTGGAAATACTAAATGCATTAAGGGCTAAATGCAGCACTTGGTACTACATTTTATAATTTGAATACATTTTAAGTATATCTGTCTTTGAAATGCACTGCAGTTTCAGGGGAAAAAAATATTTTTCTTAAGTCTGATTTGTTTTGAATAAGGATAATCATGGGAAAGTTAGACATCAGCTTATTAAAACTTAAGCCAACATTCAGAACAGTTTAATTACAGAGAATCCTTGCAATTAGACCCTGTAGGAAACTTCTCTCTGACTAAAATGTTTCCATATTTTGTTCCTTATTTTTAAGGCGAACTTCATCAGCCATGAATCTACTATGAATCACTGAACTGGAACAAATGTATCTTAAGTTATAAAGAATGAGAGCCTTTTTCTATTAGTGTGGTATCAATTAAATTTGAATTTTGCCTTTTAAAAGAGTTTTCTCACAATAAGTTTCAAGATTTTATAAGGAATCAGTAGAATGTCAAATGGCTGCAAATTACACAATAAGAACACAAATAAATCTATGCTTAAATGAAATTCCAAGTTGCATTTTTCTTTATTTTTCCCTCTAATTAAATTCTACCTTTTTTCCAGCCTTTAAGACTTCTGTCATTGGGTATGAATTCCAGTTCTTATAAGCAATAAGTACAATCCTTTAAAGGCTTTTGTTTTATAACACTGGATTTCTGAGTAAATAGTTACCTCTACTAAAGTGATAATTATTGCTAATGGTTTGTAAATAAATGTTTCTTCAATTTTCTCATTGCTTTGCTGTCTCAGAGTATTGCTCTCAGAGTAATAAGAAAATTGTACGAAAGAGAGTCAAACAGGGGTCTGAACAGTTGTCCCATAACTTCGAACATATCCTTCCATCCTCTGCTTTGTAGTGCCCATGCCAGGACCTTGCAAACCACCTTTCTGCTTTGCCACCTAGTTCCCTGTCAGACTCACCATAGGGCAGTACTACAGGGAGACTGCAAGACTGGAGGAAGAAAAAAGGACTTGCGCTTCCTGTTTGCTTCCTCTTTGCTTCTTGTCTGCTTCCGGTTCCTGTGACTATCATCCTACATCCTGGCAACTTCAGTTCCTTCCCGTCCCAGTAGTTCGATGAGTTTGCAATTTTTCCAACACTCGCAGGACAAACCTCATTACACTCCCTTAGACACCAGCACCAACTGGCTAGTGTCCCCACCTCAGGAGTCTGGGCCCCACCTCCACAGGGCTTCTCTTTCAAGTTCAGAGACGTCACAGACAAATTGTGTTCTTCCCAGTGGTGAGAGTTCCTACTCACAGTTGGTGAGTTTTTAGTTTTAATAATTCCAGCTTCTTCCTTTGATTGCCCAGCCACAAAGATGGAAACTGCCCCCACAGTTGCTGTCTTCATGATGTATTAGTGTTCTCTTTCTAGCTCTTCTGTTACCTAGTTATAAAAATTTTCTTTAAAGATTATTTTGGGACCTTTTTCCTAGTGGGCCAGTGGTTCAGAATCTGCCTTGCAATGCAGGGGATGTGGGTTCGATCCCTGGTGGGGACACTAAGATCCCACGTGCCTCGGAGCAACTAAGCCTGTGTGCTCTGGAACCCCTGTACTACAACTAGAGAGAGTCCATGGGCAGCAACTGAAGATTCCACGTGATCCCTCCTGCTACCTCTAAGGCGTGACACAGCCATAAATAAATATCTTTTTCAAGTTTTGTTTTTAAATGTGGACCATTTTTAAAGTCTTTATTGAGTTTGTTACATTTTGTTTCTGTTTTATGTTTTTGTTTTTGTTTTTTTTTTTGGCTGAGAGCCATTTGGGATCTTAGCTCCCATGACCAGGGCTCAAACCCACATCCCCTCCATTGAAAGTCTTAGTCACTGGACCACTAGGGAAGTCCCACCTAATTATCAATTTAATACCTAGTTAATCACTCTTTATATTAAATTATCTCTGTTAAAATAACTTGTATAAAGTCTGTCTCCTGAAACATCAACTACATATGAATTAATACCAGAAATTTCTAAGGGAAATTTTTAAATCTATGATTTAGGGGATTGATTTGGCTGTGTCCTTGAGCTTGAACGTAGTGCCTTGATCATGGCACTACTGAATACTAGTGATTCATGCATTGGTAGTACAGTTAATCAAATTATACCTATAGTTGGTTATGATAAGTTCTCAATGGATTAAGTACTTTGGAGACACAAATGGTTGCTTCGCTTGTTGTTATGTTGACTACAAGGATTGTGGCATTGAATGAGTTCTTCTGAGTGCAAAGGGAGCAGTTACAGAAAGAAAATTACGAGTCCAGGTCTCTACACACTCCAGCTTGTCACAGATTATCAGATAATTTCTGTTCTATCCCTGAAAGAATCTCTTATATCTGGTAGCCACAGGCAAATATCTTTGAAAACTGAACTCAAAATTTAACAATATAGGTTGCAGAATTACAATGTAAACTGAATTCATAGTCTGCCTAAGTCTCTCATGTAAAAATGAAGGAATTGATTGGATAAGAATGAGAGGAGATTTGGAATGGAGATGTCTGCTTGGATTCAGAAGATGAGAATTTTAATCAGCTCCCCCACACAGGCCCTGCCACCATCACCATTACTAAATCCCTTGAGATTCTCTCGCCAGTAGAAGGAGCCTGCCCTACTTGTCTAAAAGTGAAGCAACAGTTGCTCAGTCATGTCGGACTCTTTGCGACTCCATAGACTGTACAGTCCATGGACTTCGCCAGGCCAGAATACTGGAGTGTGACTCCTTTCCCTTCTCCAGGGAATCTTCCCAACCCAGGGATCGAACCCAGCCAGGTCTCCCACACTGCAGGCAATCCTTTACCAGCTGAGCCACAAGGGAAGCCCCTTCATGTCTAAGGAGACTCTCTATTCCTTGCTTGAATACCCCATAATCACGTCACCTGAGGCAGTTGCCTTATACAGTGGCACACATCCTCCTGAAGAATTTGCCTCAGTGTTACTTGTTGTCACCAGGTACCCACAAGGTTAGATCTCATCATGTTCAAAAGGGGAAAGTACATAGGGTGATCCAGGAGAAAATGGCTTAAAGAAGTGCAAGGGTTGTTGATTGTGCTGACATAGACACGGAGAAAATGCGTGAGAATGTAAACCAGAAGGTGAAAGATGAACCCCTTGAAAATTCAGGAACCCATCTCCTCAGTAAAGTTTCCGGATTCCCATGAACTAGAACATGCTGAGACATCCATCAAGGCTGAAAAGAAAAACAAGTTGTTGCACTTTCTACCACCAACCACTAAAAACGTGGCACGACATGTGGTGGGCTTTTATTTTGGATTTTGGAGGCAATTTATACCTCTTTTTTTTTCTTTTTTTGGCTGCACCAGATCTTAGTTCCTGCAAACTAACACAACACTGCAAATCAACTGTACTTCAATAAAAATAAAAGAAAGAACAAAAATAATGAAAAAAAAATGTTTCTTTTAATTTTCAGCAAACCAGAAAATATAATTGAGAAATAGAAGTAAGCTAGAAACTTAAGAATGAATGTAATACATATCTATAAGAAGTTTATGAAAAAAAAAAAACTTTAGAATGTTATTAAATATAATGTTTTTTAAAAAGACCTAAAGAAATAGTTCCCACAAGCACAATTGTAAGACAGAGTGTTTGTTTTTTGGAGGGGAAAGGGGCGTGGTTCTATGAATCTTTGCCCTGGAGGACTGCTGAGATTTCCATCAACTTGGAGAGACATAAAAAACCTAGCTTGATAAAAGTTATAGTCTGTAAACAATATTTAAAGCCCTTACTGCTCCAACCAAGCCTTTGGCAGCCCCTCAAGGAATGTATACTATGCTCTTGCCATAGGAGCAGAAGTTCTGGGGTCCATATGGTTTCTACAACTAACAATATTGGGAGGAGTGATTCATCTGCATTGATGGGCCCTCTCTTTCCCTCTTCTACTCCTTTTGAAGGTAAAAGATCTCCCAAATAAAAAAGGAAAAGGAGGTAATTATGCAAGGAATCACAGTATTGATAAATTAGAAATCAACTTGAACCATAAATACTTGGTAATAATGATTGCCAACACGTATGGAGCTCTCACTGTATGCCAGAAGCACTTTACAAGTTTTATCTCATTGAGTCATCACAATAACTCTAGGAGGAGGTAATATTATCCTCTTCTTTTCATAGAGGCAGAGGCTAAAATATAGAGGGTTAGTTAACCCCAAAGTCACATCTAGTGTATTGGTTTCTTAGGGCTTCCATGATAAATTATCACAAACTTGTTGGCTCAAAACAACACAAATTTTTTTGTGTTGAGTCTAGAAATCAAGATGTTGGCAGAGACAATTCCCTCTGGAAGTTCTGAGGGAGAATCCCTCCCATGCCTCTCTCTTAGCTTCTCTGCAGCCCTTGGTGTTCTTGGCCTTGGGACTGCAGAACTCCTATCCCTGCCTCCATCTTCATGTAGCCTTCTTATGTTATCTCTGTCTCTTCTCCTTTTCTGCTTCTAATAAGGACAATCGTCATTAGATTTAGGGCAATGCAGGAGAACCGGCTTTGATCCTTGGGTCAGGATGATCCCCTGGAGAAAGGGACGGTTACCCACTCCAGTATTCTTACCTGGAGAATTTCATGGACAGAGGAGCCTGGTGGGCTACAGTCCATGAGGTCGCAAAGAGTGGATGTGACTGAGCAATTAACACTTACACTTTCTAATCCAGGATGATCTCATTTTAAGAGCCTTACCTTAATTACATCTGCAAAGACTTATTCCAAATAAGGTCACTTCCTGAAGTTTCTGGTTGACATAACCCAGTACAATTAGTAAATAGTAGAACCAGGGACTTATATACAGTCCTGTTTAAGATCTCAGTCTCTTATCCATTATTTTACACTTCTTTTTTTACCAAGTGTTACATATAGTAGATGCTTAATAAAAGCTTCATGGCTGGACAAGAAGTAAAGAATAAATAAGATACTTAGTCTTAGAGTTTGTTGTACTGGAATTTAATCTCTGGTCACTTCTCAGAAGACTGATTCTGATTAATCACACTGTGTATAGTTACTAGTCCTTCTACAAAGATATCACTAACTTGCCACTTCCTCCTTGTCATTATCCAGTTCCTCTTTGATCCTTCACAATCTGTTCTTTTAAAAGCAGAAACCAAAGGCAAATTACAAATTCACTCAGGAAAGAATTAAAGAGAGAGGTGTGGTCAGTGAGCCCCACTAATGAGGTAAAATGGTCAGTACCAGGCTTTATTCCCACTGATCAAAAGGCAAAATGAACAGTCACAGGCCTCTCTCGGCATCTCTGTTTTCGACTCTCGAGTAAACACTGGACTGTAACACTAATCCACTTCTCATGGTTTCCAAGAACTAGGGAGCAGGGTTCCTAGAACAAAAAAGGTAGCCAGGTCATGGGGTGTTCTTGGGCTTTACTGTGATTTGATCCTCAGGATGTTTCTGTGGTGGTTACTCTCTCATGTCTATGTCCCAGTAGTGTACGGATGTGGAAAAAAGAAGAGAAAGAAAAAACAAGAATTCCATCCTAAGTATCTTTTTGATTGAAAAATGTGGTCATGTGAATGATGAAAAAAATGTTTGAGATGAGGTTACCAGTGAAGGCTACCAGCTCTTTCTTTTTGAAATGATTTCTCAGATCTATGAAAAGAAAGGTTTAGGTTCAGAATCATTAACCATGTGAGGTCATCTCAGTATTTGTACACTGAGGAGGCATGGTGTATTCCCATAGTCAGTAAAACCGTTTCAAAGTCAATTTAGTGCATATAGGTTATGAGTGAGCTATCTTTCTAATTATGATATGTCAAGTGCAATCATGTTCTTAGAGGATGACAATGGAAAATTATTTTGGAGGCTATGTGGTATGGAATTAAATTCTTCTCAAGTTGTCTGACTGCCTCCTCACCCCCACAAAAGCAAGGCTGGGAAAGGAAATCGAGAGACACAGTTAGGAACTGGTGGATTGGTTTTATCCATGATGTCAAGCTTTCCAGAAACTTTCTATTTCCAGTTTCCCCACCAGAAAGAATTGGTTTGACCAAAAAATTCATTCAGTTATTTTTCCATAGAAAAATCTGAACAAACTTTTTGACCAAGCCAATAGACACTGTTTGGAGAAGGAAAGGGCAACCACTCCAGTATTTATGACCTGGAGAATTCCGTGGATAGAGGAGCCCGCAGGCTACATTCCATGGAGCTGCAAGAATAGGATATGACTTAGCGATCAAACCGTCAACCACCAACAGACAGTGTTATCTTACTGAGAAATGTTTTCTTACAGTGATAACTTATTAAGTCAATATCTATATGCTTCTTTAAGACACGTTATCCACATTTTAAAATTAAAAAGTAAAGCCATGGAGTTCACTATTCCACCACTCCAAAGCACACGTTTGCTATCCAGAACTAATATTTGATGCATCCTGAGCAAGCCCTGGATCTCAGATACACCGAGAACTTGACTTCTTTCTCCTTCTCACCTCAATCTTCCTTGAATGGTCTGGGACTCACGGTTGAACTTCAGCTTGCATTATCCCAGTTCCAAAATTTTGTCCACTGTGTCACAAAGCACAGTGGTCTCAGGATGGTCTATGTCCAACTTCACCCAGGTCCAACATTCCTACTTCATCTCTATGTTGTTTTTGTTTAGTTGCTAAGTCATGTCTGACTCTTTGCAACTCCATGGACTGTAGCCTGCCAGTCCATGGGATTTGCTAGGCAAGAATACTGGAGTGGGTAGCCATTTTCTTCTCCAGGGATCTTCCTGACCCAGAGATCAAACCCATGTCTTCTGTATCGCCTGCATTGGCAGGCGAATTCTTTACCACTAAGCCACCTGAAAAGAATTTCATCTCTCTGAAAGCTTTTGTTAATGATGCAGGTACACTATTACTTTGACTTCCAGGAGGCTTCTATATTCTGATTTTTTCCTGCCTCTCTGACTACTCTTCTTCATTCTCCTCCTTTGAATTTCTTTCCCAAGTCAACACTTTTAACGCTGATGTTCCTTAGGATTCTTTCCAGAGCTTCTGGCCTTTGCAGCCTCCCGTCCCAGGCAATTTCACCCAATGCTATGGTTTAAACAAGACATCAGCAAGCTATAGCTCCCAGGCCCAATCTGACCCACTGCCCTTCTTTTTTTTAAATAAAGTATTATTGAAACACAGATGCATTCATTTACTTATGTATTGTCTGTGGCTGTTTTTATGCTACCACAACAGCACTGAGTCGTTAGACCTCAGGAAGGGAATTGGTGAAGGAACAATTTTAACAAGAATGAAAGGTAGCAAGAGAATAGGTTTAACTTTGCAGTCTATTCAGTTGTGTGCCAGTAGGACAGCCAGTTTACGTCGAGAAAAAGTCAGAAAACGGAAAGTCGAGGGGAAAGTGTGAGCATGCAGATTTGGGAGTCATCACAGTTTACGCAAGACCTGAGTCCTGAACTAGGAATGAGATCTACTGGCAGGCATGTGGAAAGTGTATTCAGCAACCCCAGGCAAAGGAGGCCAAGAGAAATCAATATCTTCTTCGGTGTAACCCTAACTCACTAATTTGGTAAATGCTGATACTGTTTAAGAAAAGAGAGAAGTTAATCTACAGAAGAAGACAACAGAGCTGTGCCCTAAGTGCCCCATGCCAGGGATCAAATGCTCACAATCTGTGTTGCTGCAGTAGCTGCTGTTGCTTTAGGCAGCCAACCTTGTAACTTTAGATAGTTTGATAGAAAGATAAGCAATTCCCTGGCAAATTTAATCCATGCAAGCCACCAGTTCAGATCAATCTTAGCATTCATTCTCAGTGATAAATTCTTTTATCTGAATTTCCTGGCTAACCATTCCTATACTCACTAGACTTTTTTCATTAAAGAATTTTTGTGTGTTGACACATATAGTTATATTTCAAATGAAATGTATTACTTATGTTTACATGTAATGGATATATTTTTTTAAGTAACGCTTTTCATTTTGGAGTTATTTTACATTGACAGAAAAGTTGTAAAGATAGTACATGTTCCTATACACCCTTCACTCGGTTAACCCTGATGTTAACATGACATTGTTATTATTATTTAGTTGTGTCTGACTCTATTGTGACCTCATGGACTGTAGCCCACCAGGCTCCTCTGTCCATGGGATTTCCCAGGCAAGAATACTGGAGTGGGTTGCCATTTCCTTCTCCAGAGGATCTTCCAAATCCAGGGGCCAAATCCACATATCCTGCTTTAGCAGCTGTATTCGTTACCACTGAGCCACCAGGGAACTCCCAACATAAGACATTATAGTAGAACATTTGCCAAAACTAAGAAACCAACATTGGTACATCACTATTGACTACATTCTGGACTTTATTTGAATGTCATCAGTTTCCCCACTCAGATCCTTTTTTAAAAAATTTTTGATTTTTGGCAGTGCCACACAGCATATGGGATCTTAGTTCTCTGACCAGGAATTGAACCTGTGCCCCCAAAGTGGAAGCTCAGAGTCTAAACCACTGGACCACCAGGGAAGTCCCTCAACTCAGGTCATTTACCTGCCCCAGAATCCCAAGCAAGTCGCCACTTGGCATTCAATCACGCCTCCTTTGTCTTTTCTGCTCTAGGACAGTTTCCCAGTCTTTTGCTTCCTTTCCTAACCCCGACAGTTTTGCAGAGTATTGATCAGGCATTTTGCAGAATGTCCCTCCATTTGCATGTATACGATGCTTTCTCATGATTAAATCAGGGTTATGGATCTTGGGGAAGAATATCTCATAGGTAAGGTGCCCTTCTCATCACATTGTATCACTGGGCACACGATTTCAACATGATTTATTGCTAGTAATGCTGACCTGGATCATTGGCTAAGAAAGGGTTGCCAGATATCTCTATTCAGTTAAAAGTTACTATTTTTTTTTCCTTTCCATACTCTATTCTTTGGCAACAAGTCGCTAAGTTCAGACCACACTCAGAGTTCACGTTATGGAGAGGGCAATATCTACTTATATTATTTGAAATTCTTCGTTAAAGAAGACTTGTCTCTTCTCTCCTATTTATTTGTTTATTCAACTACTTTTTAAGTGTTACTGATTTCTTTAGTTTTGGTTGTGCTGGGTCTTCACTGCTGCGTGGCTTTCTCTAGTTGCAGAGAGTGGGGGCTCCTTTTTTCTGTGGTGCGTGGGCTTCTCGTGCCGTGGCTTCTCTTTAGAGCACGGGCTCTAGGCAAGAGAGCTCAGCAGTTGCGGTTCCCGGGCTCTAGAGCACGTGCTCAGTAGCTGTGGCACCTGGGCTTAAGCTTCCCTGCATTGGAAGGCAGATTCTTTACCACTGAGCAACCAGGGAAGTCTCTGTTTATTCAATCATTCATTTATACCATTCATTAACACAGATTTATTTTATATTTGGATTGTGATCTAACGCTGTGCTGTTTCCTTTGCCATTCAAATTGTTCCAGGTCATTGGTATCACCTTTAGGTTGGCTCCTGTGTCCCTTTAATATGCCTTCCTCTTTCATTGTTTAAGCACGTCCATGCTTTCTTGCACTACAGATGCCCCAAGCTCATCTTGTATTTTCTCTGCTAGAATCACCCACTTCTTAGCCATTTAGAATAAAGGAAACAGTTTGGCAGTAGCTTCAAGCATTAAACATATAGTTATCATATGACCCAGCAGTTTCCTTTGTAAGAGAATGGAAACATATGTTTACATAAAAACCTGTATGCAAATGTTCATAGCAGCATTATTTAACATAGCCCCAAAGTAGGAACAATGCAATACCCATCAACTGATGAATGGGTAAACCAAATGGAATACCCTGTGGAATAGTATTCAGGCATAAAAAGGAAAGAAATACTGATATATGCTCTAACATGTCTAAACCTTAAAAACATTATGCTTAGTGAAAGAAATTAATTACAAAAGGCCACATATTATCTGATTCCATTTATATGAAATGTGTAGAATAGTCCAATTCACAGACACAGAGAGTAGGTAAGTAACTGCCAAGGGCAAGAGAGAGAGGGAACAGTAAATGACAGCTAGAAGTTATGGGGTTTCTTCAAGGGGTGATAAAAATTTCTAAAGTTAGTGGTGAGAGTGGCATAATCCTGTGAATATTCTAAGAACTACTGAATTTTTTACTTCCAAAGGATCAGTTTTATGAAACATGGATTACATCCAATAAAGCTACTGTTGAAACAAAAAACTTCATATGATTGTCCTTTGGACACCTAAAGGCCTTCATCAATATACAAATATGGTAAGATTTTTCAAGTAAATAAATCTTTAAAATACTGAATGAGCGAGGCAATAATAATGGCAATTTTTTTTTAATTGATTTGGCAGTGTGGGGTCTTAGTTTCAGCACTTGGGATTTTTAGTTGCAGCATGTGGCATCCAGTTCCCTGGCTAGGAATCAAACCTGGGCCCCCTGCATTGGGAGCACAGGGTCTTAGCCACTTGAAAACCAAGGAAGTCCCAATAATGATTAGTTTTAACTGAATACTCACTCTATCTAGAGAAGGAAATGCCAATCCAATCCAGAACTCTTGCCTGGAAAAAAACATGGACAGAGGAGCCTGGCAGGTTGCAGTCCATGTGGTTACAAAGAGCCGGACACAACTGAGCATTCGTGTGTGCAAGTCAAGACTAGGTCCTTGAAGGCATATCATTTTCAGCACCAGAAATGTCCCACTGGCTAGCAAACAATTTCGGTGAGGTGAACTGAGTTGCCTGAGGTCAATGAATACCTGGAAAAGCCAAGATTCAAATCCAAATCTGCCTACTGCCAATGCTGAGCTCATTCTGCTGGTCCTTAGTGGCTCCCAGAGCAAAGGGGGCTACTGAATTTTACATGTGATGATTCTAACCATTATTTTAATGAAAATTAGTCACATACAAGTATACTTGCATTTTAAAGGGGCAGGGAAAATTGCACTACTCAACTTTCAACTTGGCTTAGACTTATCTTCTATCAGAGCTTATATCAGAGCCTAGCATCTTCTGATTTTAGACTTTTCAATTTTAAGGTGTTAGTGCATCTCTCAAATTGCTAATAGTCCTGACAGCTCTAGGTAGGCAGAACTTAATATTTTTAACCTTCTGACTCTTTTCTAGGATCAGAGGGGATCAAGAACTTAAGCAAAACAGAAACAATCAGTGTACACCGGTTGAACAAGACTGTTGACTCTGACATAAACTGCTCTTTAAAAAAATTTTGTTATGTGCATTTCATTTGCTTTTTTGTTTACTCTGTTTTGGTTTTTTGGCCTCCCAGCATGTGGGATCCTTATTCCCGAACCAGGGATTCGACCCACACCCCCTGCTTTGGAAGTGTGAAGTCTTAACCACTGGACCACTAGTGAAGCTCCTGACATAAACTGCTTTTAATTTTCCTTGATTTGTTTCTAACTTTATCTCAGGATTTCTCTACCCTATAATTTGGTCTTGCCCCAAATTCTCAGAGTTTGATATGAATGCAAATTTTTAATGACCAGAACTTTTTCTCCTCTGTCTCATGCCAATTTCCTCTTTTATTTGATGCTTTATCTCTCTACGTCTATTTCTTCTGAGTTTCTCCATTTGAGAATTAGCATCAAACTTCTTCTCTGTGTTGAAAGAAAGTGAAAGTGTTAGTTGCGTCAGTCGTGTCCAGCTCTTTGTGACCCTATGGACTGTAGCCTGCCAGGCTCTTCTGTCCATGGGATTCTCCAGGCAAGAATACTAGAGTGGGTTGCCATTTCCTTCTCCAGGGGATCTTCCCCACCCAGGGATTGAACATGGGTCTCCTTCAATGCAGGCAGATTCTTAACCATCTGAGCCACCAAGGAAGACTCTTATTTGTGTTGTCATGTTAAATGTCATAAGAGTGCTATAAAAAAATAAAGTTTAGACTATCTCTAAATATATATTTACAGGTTGGGTTTTTTGTGAGGGAGGGATGGAGCATGTTAGCATTTTCTACATGGTCTTACAGAGCGCAGAGTGAGTATGTGTGTGGCTGGAAGAAGATAGAAAGGAAATAATAGCTTCCCCACCCAACCTCACACTCACAACACCTACCCTGTTTTGTCTCCTTAGACCTCAACACCATCTGACATAATATTCATTTGTTTCTCTCTCTCCACATTCAAATGAAAATCCCAAAAGGGCAGAGCGGTTTGTTTCCAGTTATATCCCTAGTCTAAAATGGAGCTCGGGCTATTGAAGGCTTGCAATAATTATTTGTCATATAAACAAATGAATTAGCAACAGAAACACAAAGGAAACAATTACCTTAAGGAGAATGACAGGCCTTTTTTTCCTCTAAAATTTTCTCTACAATTATGATATCATATTTTACAGCCAATCAAAAATGAAAGGGAAAAAAAATGCTTCTTATTCAACCAGAAAATGTTAAGTTCAAATGCTGACAAGCTTTGTGAGACTAGCTGACTGGTCTGAAACATGAGAGAAGGGTAAAGATTAAATGATTTATCTCAGGGAGAGGATCAAGCATGAGGGCCCCTGAGCAGGATGACAGAAGTAAAGAGAAGTTCATTTGACAAGACCATGGAATACATTTTTCCTTCTTTTATTTTTTTCCTCTTTCTCTTCCTTTGGTGCATAGCTTATTCCTTTGTCTTAAGATTAATTGCAATAATCAGAAAAGATCCTAATTAAGAGCAAACTATGGTTAAGCAGGGCGAGTAGATTATAACCCGGTTTGAAGGCATGTGGCCTTTGGCTGGGGGAAGAAGTGATTCTGAATGGCTGAGCAAGTCAGGCCACATGCTCGAGCCAATTAGATTTGCCGATTGTCCAAAATGTAGCAATTTCTAGTTTAAAAATGAGCTTTTTCCCCCTCCACGAAACAGCCTTACTGCCATTTAAAGACAAACTCCTTATTATTATGAGGGGTTTTTTTTTGTTTTTTTTTTCAGTAACTATAACCTGTCATTCACCAAAATGACACCTTAAAAAGTCAATTTCAAGAATCACCTTGGCTGTCACTCAGTCTCATAAATCTTTCCAAATCCCTTTAGAGCCTGCCTGACAGCACAGCCTCACACAATTTAGGATGTAAGTCAGCTACACCTGTTGCCTATAAAATACGGTTTATTACAACAAATACAATTGTAAACCTATATGCCCCAATGCTGTTTTATGGCAAAAAGCAAGCACTCTTGACTCTTGTATTTGATGCTGAATGGTTGTCTTGAATAACACACAACATTTAATCTCTCTCAACATGGCTGTTCCTGATGCACATAGATCATAAGCTGGACTTTTGTGAATCTCGGCTTCCCTAAGATAAACCATATTGCCTATAAAGTGATTAAAAGGTATACAAGTCCATCGTGTGATCTCTTTAAAAGCCTTGCGTTTTTCTCAAATAAGAACACAGTATGTCTTTGACATAAGTTTCCTGACCAGATTACAAATCTAGTAATTATATCCTGATGCTATAAATCTACCCCCCTTTCATTTCAGATGAATGAATTATATTCATCTCATCTTAAATGCTAGGGAGATTTGCTCTGCACAGTTAAATTGCTGCCATCCTTCTCCCGAGAGAGTAATAATAATTTACATTTGTATAACTTGTCACCATTTGCAAATTCCTTGCACATAGCTTTCTTTCTTTTAATTTATCATAGAATACCTCTGAGCCAGGTCTTATTAGCTCCAATTTTACAGAAGAGAGAATTGAGGCTAAGAAGAGAGTGTTAGTCACTCAGTCATATCCAATTCTTTGCAGCCTTATGGACTGAATAATGGAGTTGCCATGCCCTCCACCAAGGGATCTTCCTGACTCAGGATCAAACGCAGATTTCCTGCATTGCAGGCAGTTTCTTTAGCGTCTGAGCCTCCAAGGAAGCCCAAGAAGAGTTAAGTAAGTTGCAATAAGTCAGACAATGATCTTTCTCATGCATTTCGGCCTCAGGCAGTGCTATCTTTTATCAGTAACTTCAGCCCTGTCTGGGTTTTGACCGAGGTAAAGGGTATACATACGTTAGGAACCTCAGGCACTGATCAATAAAGGTGTTTGAAGCTGGTGTTGCTGCAGACCAGAGTCAGCCAATCCTGGGCATTTTTATGCCTGGGGACCTGCTACTCTTCCCTGCCTCCGCTTCAGCTCCATCCCAGCACCTGGTTCCCATCTCAGTTCTCCCCCAAGTACTGGAGTTACAGTAACAGCCCACTCCCACTCATCTTGGCTTAAAACCTGACAATATGCCAAACTCATGCCAGCTTCATCTCTTTAGGAATTGAATCCAGTACCCTTAACTCTTGCTGGAAACTTGCCCTAATCCATTTATCTTGTCTGTGTGTGTGTGCTCAGTATTGTCAGACTCTTTGCGACCCCATGGACTGTAGCCTGCCAAGCTCCTCTGTCCGTGGGATTTTCCAGGCAAGAATACTGGGGTGGGTTGCCCTGTCCTCCTCTGGGAAATCTTCCCACCCCAGGGATCAAATTTGCATCTCCTACGTATCCTGCATTGGCAGGCAGATTCTTTTAACACTGAGCCACCTGGGAAGCCCTAACCCATAGAATTCCCCTAAAACTACAATGTGTTGAGGCCAACACTGACATGCAAAGAATGAGCCACTCTGGAGAATCTCACCCAAGAACTCCAGATGCCAGATAAGACATGATCCCTGTGAAGACTATGGAAAGAGACCAACCACTAACATAGCTCCCAGAAAGAAAGCTCCTACTGTAAAAATTGCACACATTTGTCTTATTTAAGAATTAATTATCAAAACCCAAATTTGCTCTCAGTTGTTTCCTAGCAAGTAATAGAACACCATGTTCTTGAGAGATCACCACCTCTTCTGGGATCCTTCAGACATATGCACATAGAACAGGAAAATCCTCTGAGTCAGTTGGGATTAGGTTTAGCTTTAGTATTAGGAAACTCACGTTTAATAGTAGCCAAAACATGAAATACTTTATTCTAAAGTTCTGAATTGATACTAGCTACAGAGTTGGTATGAAATCCATAAAGTTCTAAGGAACATAAGTTCCGTCCAGCTTTCTGCTCTGCCATCCATAACATATGGGCTTTATTGACCTGGATCAAAATGGCTGTTTGAGCTCCAGACAGTGCTTCCATATTCCAGCCACTAGCTAAAAGGAAAGGATCAAGAAGAGAACACCACAACCCTTTGAAGATTTCCCAGGAGTCACATATGACACTTCTGCTTAAATCCCATTGGCTATATTTTAGTTACATGCCTACATCTAACTGCAAGAGAGGTCAAGATTTAGTGTTGATTCTAGGTATCTGTATGTCTCTCTGACAATGTTCCTAACAGAAAATTAGAATTCTGTTAATAAATAATAAGGATTCTCTGGTGGCTCAGCTGGTAAAGGATCTGCTTGCAGTGTGGGAGACCTGGTAATGAATGTGTTCAGTTTGTGAAAATTCAGCATTTATACTTAAAATATATGCATTTAAGATGTTTACTATACAGCAGAAACTAACACAACATTGTAAAGCAATTATACTCTAATAAAAAATTTTTAATATATATTATGCTTCAATAAAAAGAGTTTCTCTTAATGTTTAAAAATATTTCCAGATGATTCTGTTGTATGTCAAGCTATGGAAGCACAATAAAGAAGCCTAATCGAAACCTGACTATAACTAGTTTCTGGAGTCAGAGCCTTTATCTATGCTATTTCTCCTGGCTTAACTGCCATTATTTTTCACACCAATTTTACTGAAGGAAGCAAGCACTCATTTATTCACATATTGACAACTGAATCTAGGTTTGAAACAGACGATAGGAGAGTGTGAGTTGGAGTATTGTTCTGCATTTTTTTTTGGAAAATCTGAGTTCATGCTACCAATTTCAGCCTCTTGGAAGCATTCTAGGATATGTTTTATTTATATTTTTTTATTCATTTCCATTCATTTTCTCCTTTCTCTACTGGCTTCTCCTCTCTGTGTGGTCTACCTTTCACTTGGAGAAAGACTGGCTGTTGTCACAAAAAGCAGTAGAAGTAGGGGCTTCCCTGGAGGTCCAGTGGTTAAGACACCGTGCTTCCATTGCAAGAGACACAGGTTCGATCCCCATTTGACAAACTAAGATCCCAAGTGCCAATGCGGTATGGCAAAAAAAAAAAAAAAAAAAGGTAGTAGTAAAGAAGAGGTCAGAGGGACAGGAAAATGAGTTGTAAAAGAAGAGATTCTGTCTACCTAAGCCAATCTTGCTCTGCACATGTGAGAGATGAATGCAGGCCCTCTTGTCCCCGGAAATGACAGGAAAATCATCAGGGCAGGGCATGCCATCAGCAATTCTGGGCTCCATTCCTATTTGAAGTGTCAAGGCATTGCACAAAGACATGACCCAACATAGGCCTGTCTTGAAGTTAAAAATATTAGAAAATTCCCTGTAAGAACCAGCATGCTGAGCAAAAACTACCTCACAGTCCACCAAGCCTTGCTTTTCCCACAAAAAAGTATGGGTGGAGATGTTTTGAAATACTTGCCTATCTTATCAACTCCAAATAAAGCTTTCACTGCAGTCATAACGATTTTTACCTTAGATCCATTTTGAAATGTTTGCTGATGATGCAAACATTCCTGTTGGAAATGTGCTTGCCTTTAAGACAATGCCAAATGAAACAATTTTCTGTGCGTATAGAACATTTTATTTTGAAAACCCTTGCTGATGTATGCAGGGTCTGTGCAATGTCAAGAAACATATTTAATCAAACATCCCTGATAGAGCAGCTTAGTACCATTAGCCTCATCATACAGATAAGAACACTGAGATCTAAATAGGTTAACTAGGGGTTGCAGAATGCTCCATAACAGCAGAGTGCTCTAAAAATACTGTACATACAGAAAGAAAAATGTGATCTCTCATAGAAAGAGAGCAGAGAAAACAGCTCAGAGGCGAGGAGAAGTTATATTTTTGTTTTGAAAGCTTTCATAGCTAATGTCGAAGAATACATTGTTCTCCTGAGCCATGTACAATTTTCTCATCCAATATTTTGGGGAATTATGGCACTTCATCTCCAGAATTCAAGCAAATTAGATACATATCTGTGGCTTTCCTCTATGGAGTGCAAAGCATAGTAAGAAAAATCTGGCTATGTTATTGCTATCAATATCATGCATTACTAGCACATTGCTAATGGCACCATATTCCATACACACCCAATAAATAAATTGCAGGAACATATCAATTCTTGTTTCTTCATTCATCCAATATTGATTGGGAGACAACTTTGGATCAATCAATGAGTTAAACCTGGTGATTCAACAACAAATAAGATAACCCCCACTCTCTAATAGGGACTTTCCTGGTGACTCAGTAGTAGAGAACCCATCTGTCAATGTAGGAGATACAGGTTCCATCCCTGATCCCAGGAGATCCTGGAGAAGGAAACAGCACCCTCTCTAGTATTCTTGCCAGAGAAATCCCATGGACAGAGGAGCCTGGCAGGCTACAGTCCACAAAGTCATGAAGAGTCAGACACGAATTAGCAACTAAACAACCACTCTCTAGTAGCTTAGCATGTAGGAGAGAGAAACAAAACATAATCAAACAACTGGAAGATAAAATGATTAGTTAAATTAGAAATACATACAAAGTAACCCAAAAGTACAGAGAAAAGTACAATCTTCTCTGGTTATAGAAAACAGCAAAAGAATTAGAGGCTGTGACATTGAAACATTAAAACAAAACAAGGCAAACAAGGTCAAAGGCATTGAACATAGATTAGAGGTATACATGGAGGGGCAGAGAAGTACAGAGGGCATACTATGGGAAGAGATGGGAAAAGTTTGAAAGTTTAGTCACTCAGTTGTGTGCAACTCTTTGCCAGGACCAGGCTCCTCTGTCCATGGGATTTTCCAGGCAAGAGTACTGGAGTGGGTTACCATTTCCTTCTCCAGAGGGTCTTCCTGACACAGGGATCAAACCCAGGTCTCCCACATTGTAGGCAGATGCTTTACCATCTGAGCCACCATGAAAGAGATGGGAAACGAAGATAAAAGATCGAATGAAGAGCTACATCATCTACAAGGAGTCAATGAACATTGTAAAGAGGAAAGGAACACCATCACACTTGTATCTTAAAAAGACAAATTTGAGTATAGAACAGACAGACTGAAGAGGGACACACTGTAGGTAATGGGGCCCACCAGGAAATCCTGGGTCTGTGCAGTGATTCATGACAGAGGTGATGAAAACTCAAAGCTTCTCAATGGCAGTGAGGGTAGAGAACAGAGAATGGATTCAAAAAATGGTTGGATGGTAGAATCCACACAACTCGGAGATCAATGCCAGAGGCAACGACTTGGGTTTTATGGGATGCTGGTATCATTATCTGAGTTAGGATTATGGGGAAAAGAGCAGGTTTGGGAGAAGATAGTCACTTGGGATTGTATGTATACATTATTTTCTTCCTGAGTGAACAGAGTACAGGAAATATACCTGAACCCTTTATTGAATGACTTGCAATACCGTACAAACTTTGTCCTGAAATGAAAAGCTCTCCAAGTCTATCAGAAATGTGTAAGTATATGAGCTCAGCAGTGCTTGTTTTGAAGTTTCTTTTTTGCTTGCCTTGAGAGAGAGGCTTCCTTCCTGGCCCCCAAATATAAGCTTTGCAGAGCTATTTCTGAATATATTTATTGAATATAAAGCCTGATAGAAGTCAACATAGCAAAGGTGAGTGAGAAATGGGAATTGAAAGAGACAATTCAAGACAGGCCTTTCTGTCCCCGTGTTCCCAGCTTCTAGTAGAGGATATAGCCCATGGGCCATGCTAATGAAATTTGAATCTCATTATCATCCACTAAGATCTGTAATAAGTCAGTGTGGGAGGTCCTGGCTTTGACCATTAGAAGCAATTAATGCACAGATTTGGAGATACTGTTATTCAGGAAATGCTTCAAAAAGAAAGATTCATAACACACTGACCTTGTGAGTGACATCAGCCATGGAAAAGTTTAAGCATAAATGTCCTTGGGTAACCGCAACTGTGTTTAATAATCTGACCCAGAAGTCGCCATGGCACCCATGTTTCTACCTAATGGAAAAGTTACTTTCAGTTTAGACCCCAATTAAGAAATTATTCTCCCCATCCCCATGACACAACAGATCACAGCAGCTGGCCAGAACAATTAGATTAAAGATAGAAAAGGTATAGAGCCACACAGAGAAGAAAATTATTCCCAGGTAATGAATAATAAGTAGTGGAAGGCATTTTATAGAGCATAGTGAAGCAAGTAATTTCATTTACGTGTTATTAAAATAACATTTATACTCTGAACAATCACATAAGAATTGAGATTTTTGGCAAATAATGAATTAGATTTTAAAAGAGTCATTTTAGTCTCTCATTTGACTAAAATTTTAAGAGGCACACATGACTAAAGACTTCTGTCTCTCAGAACTATTCAAAGCCTGCTCCAATTAGGGGACCGCAGGACTCACCTGGTTACATTCACAGGCATGATACATATATAAGGATGTAAATGCGGTCTTTCTGTTCTTCAGTAAATTCTCTGTGAAGTGAAGTGATGTGAAGCCACTCAGTCATGTCCGACTCTTTGCGACCCCATGGACTGTAGCCTACCAGGCTCCTCAGTCCATGGGATTTTTCAGGCAAGAGTACTGGAGTGGGTTGCCATTTCCTTCTCCAGGGGATCTTCCCAACCTAGGGATTGAACCCAGGTCTCCCACATTGTAGGCAGATACTTTACCGTCTGAGCTACCAGGGGTCTCCCAGTAAATTTTCTATTCTCCCCCAAACTTAGATGTGTCAGTTTGTTGAATGCTCTGTAAAAACTTAGACCAGCTTCCCTTCTCAAACTACAAATCTGGACTTCTCAGTTCATCATTTTGTTCTCGTTCAAGGCTTCCCTGATGGTTCAGATGGTAATGAATCTGCCTGCAATGCACAAGGCCTGGGTTTGATCCTTGGGTTAGGAAGATCCCCTGGAGAAGGGAATGGTCATCCACTCCAGTATTCTTGCCTGGAGAATTCCATGGACAGAGGAGCCTGGCAGGCTACAGTCCATGGGGTCACAGAGAGTGCGATATGACTGAATGACTAACACCAAAGAGCAAAAGGATTCAGGTACAAGTAGACATTTACTGATTATTGCCATATTATTCATCTTATGGAGAAATCTGTCAAGAATCACATGAATCTGTAAGCATTTTGTTACCTTTAACTTGCATTGATTTGAGAAACAAGAGTTGGTTACAGACAAGGCAACACAAACGCAAGTTCAGTTACTGATCCTCATAGAAGGTCTGCACTTTAACATTTCTGGTCAAATGGGAAATACTCTTGCAGTGTAGACAGAATAATTCAACTTTTATTTCAATTATTTGAAGGCATGGTCTCCATTCTCCTCCAGTAATCCTAATGATATTTTCATTTTGTTTTGTTTTATTCTACTTGTTCACTTGCTTATTTTACTTAACTATTTCTGATGCCTGATTATCTTCAGAAGAAGAAAAAAAAAAGACTTTGTATAAGTCCCTGAAACTAAAACTATCTTTAAAATATGTCCTCCAAAGGGTAATTGACTCATATTTCCTGATTCCAGGCAAAACATTAATCCATGTAGTAACTTGAATTACATGGTGAGTTCATCAGAAAGCTATTTTGTTTAAAAAAAAGAAATATTCCATGGGAGCATTACTGAGATTTTTCTTGGCCAAAATTATTTGTCATGCTCAATGGGTTAAAACTTTCAGGAATTCAATCATATATTTTTCATGGGCCTAAAAGGGCTCACTCTTTCATGAAGAAAGCTTTTCCTCTGAAAGTTGCTTGAATATTAAGTTATTATCTCACCGGCTTTTCCTGTAGCTTGTCTGAATCACCCAACTACAAAGTGTAACAAATGCATTTCAGGTTAACTGATGTTTCTAGATAATTGAGCTCTTACTATTATAAATGATTAATAATTTTTTCAACATAGATTCCATGTATTGAGTGTGACTTTAAAAATGCCTTTTCAAAATAGCTTGTCCTATTTCAAATAAGTAATGTCTTTGCAGACCACCTCAAGGATTGTGGCTGCAATTCAAAGGAGGTTTCTTCAAACATAAATGCTTTGACCTTTTAAAAAGAGATCATTATTTGGTTCTCTATTACAGCTATTCACATTTCTGTCTGTTTTAAATAATCTTACGATAGACGTTAGCCCACAGCTTTTCACTTTATGAATGCATGCAAACTGATTTCAATATTTTTAGTTCGATGTGTTATTTGGAGGAAGAAGTAACTGTGGAGTGTTCTTAATAAACATCAATTACAGAAGAAATTATCTTTCCTGGAAAAGTGGAGTGTGGTAGAAGCAAATGGTTATTATCCTCATTTCAAACTATTCCTAGAAACGTTTTCACCTGAGTATTTTGGTCAATGGGATTAAGGGGAAGAAAGGAATGTATCAAGACTTTGTCCAAGAGAAATAGGATCTGAGTCATTTCGTCAGGAAATGGAGTCAGTTTACAGCCAGGTCAGCCTCCAGACAGAAGTGCTCTGCCGTCCGCACCTTTGTTCTCTTACAAGGCAGAACCTTGTGTTCAACAGGAGGAGGGGGTGTCTGGAGATACCTGAACAAAAAGAAGTCATTTACTGCTCAGCGTTTACATAAAGCATGTAACTTTTCAATAAGTCTCTTTGCTCTCACTGAGCTGTGGCATATACTGAAATTACATGAATCTATTATTTCCTGTGACAAGATATTTATATTGTTATGACTTTGAGATTGAAATTGCCCTCTCAAAAATATTGTTTGAATTTGGTCAGCATAAAATGATGTCTATCCCTTGTTCCCTATCAAAAACTTTGTGCTAAAAAAAAAAAAAACAACCACCTTGTGTTAAATCCCACATTTAAAAGTTCCCAAAACAGTATATTTAGGACCTTTGGTCACAAGTGTTTGTTTCTAATGTGTTAAACTTTCCGTCTTACGTTTATCCAGTCATTCATCCATCCAACAGTGCTTATATGTATAGTTCTGTGTTGGTGCCATAAGGCGTTCAAAAGAAGCATGAGGAAAGGCACACTCCTATTAAATATTTAAGTGACATAAGACAAAAATTTCACAATAAACTGAGCGGCAAAAGGAATTCAAAAGAGAAAACTATGTGTGTGGGCAGGAGTGGTCTAAAGAAGCTTCATTGTAGAGTCATCTTAAAGCCAAGATTATGAACTAAGATCATGGCATCTGGTCCCATCACTTCATGGCAAATAGATGGGGAAACAGTGGAAACAGTGGCTGACTTTATTTTTGGGGGCTCCAAAATCACTACAGATGGTGACTGCAGCCAGGAAATTAAAAGACGCTTACTCCTTGGAAGGAAAGTTATGACCAACCTAGATAGCATATTCAAAAGCAGAAACATTACTTTGCCAACAAAGGTCCGTCCAGTCAAAGCTATGGTTTTTCCAGTAGTCATGTGTGGATGTGAGAGTTGGACTGTAAAGAAAGCTGAGCGCCGAAGAACTGATGCTTTTAAACCGTGGTGTTGGAGAAGACTCTTAAGAGTCCCTTGGACTGCAAGGAGATCCAACCAGTCCATTCTGAAGGAGATCAATCCTGAGTGTTCATTAGAAGGACTGATGCTAAAGCTGAAACCCACTACTTTGGCCACCTCATGAGAAGAGCTGACTCATTTGAAAAGACCCTGATGCTGGGAAAGATTGAGGGCAGGAAGAGAAGGGGATGACAGAGGATGAGATTGTTGGATGGCATCACTGACACAATGGATATGAGTCTGAGTAAGTTCTGGGAGTTGGTGATGCACAGGGAGGCCTGGTGTGCTGCGGTCCATGGGGTCGCAAAGAGTCAGATATGACTGAGCGACTGAACTGAACTGAAGAAGTTGTTCCCTTCCACTGCCTTCCTTTCAATACCCCTGACTCCAGGTACCCGTTCCCTCCTGTCACCTTCCTCGTGCCTCCCTCAATCACATATAAACCCAGCACCAGTGGGTGCAGAGAAGCCCATTATGAACTTCTTCTTCAAAGCAGATTGCATGAGATCTCTCCTCCCTCTTCTTTGCATGTAATTCATCCAGTCTTACTATACATTAGACTATCATCCACGGTGGGTCTTGGTTTCTGCTACACAACTTCCCCACATATCCCATGCCTTCATGACTAATTCAAAGAAATGGTTTGACCGTGATAATATTGAACACCAGAGTGAACAGGCTGGTGGTGGTAATATTTCTGACAAGATGGTCAGCCTACATAGCCACAGCTTTCACCAACACAACTGGCCAACCTCACACTAGTGGTAAAGAGCCTTCCTGCCAATTCAAGAGACGTAATAGACTCGGGTTCAATCCCTGGGTCGGGAAGATCCCCTGAAGGAGAGCATGGCAACCCACTTTGGTGAATCCCACGGACAGAGGAAGATGGTGGGCTACAGTCCAGAGGATTGCAAAAAGTCAGACAAAACTGAAGCGACTTAGCAGGCAGCATGCATGCATGCATTTTGACTATCTCTGTGTTAAATTGGCTTCCCTGAGAAGAGGGATAGATGAGGTGTGAACTGCAAAAACTTCACTTAGAGAGTGCTTTCAGGACATTGTCCCATAAGGGAGTGAAAAACAAAGTTAAAAGCAAAGGAGCTGACCTGCAGAGTTGTTGCAATTGAGTCCTCAGCCAGCCCTTTAAAGGGCTCTGGGGCTGGGTGTCGTTCCATCCTGAGGCGTGGGGGCTGGTCCTTTTCTGTCTATATCCTCCTGTCTTCGGTCACAGCCACTGCTTAGTGAGAGCAGTTCCTCGGGGCAGTTCCAATGAGAAATACAGAGTGAGCGGAAAGCAGTCAATGTGCCCAGCAACTGGGGGATGAGAATATTATTCCTGAAGAATCTGAAAGGGGACCAAAGTATGAGGGCAAGATTGGGAGAGAGTCTTATTAGCATTAAATCACCCTTGGCTCCCAAATTATTTTTAAGAGTAGGTTTCCCACAATGTGGGAGACCTGGGTTTGATCCCTGGGTTGGGGAGTTCCCTGGAGAAGGAAACGGCAACCCACTCCATACTCTTGCCTAGAAAAATCTCCTGGATGGAGGAGTCTGGTGTCCACGGGGTCGCAAAGAGTCGGACACGACTGAGCGACTTCACTTTTTCACTTTTTTTTCTTTCCCACAATAACAGGGTGGATGCTAACATTATTCCCTTATATGTTTCTATTTTGTGATCACTAAGTTTGATGACTCATGATGACTGTTTCCATCACCCTAATAGAGCTCCCAGGTGACAGGAAGGAACATGGTTCAAGAGACTCTCTGCTGCTGCTAAGTCACTTCAGTTGTGTCCGACTCTGTGCCCACCAGGCTCCCTAGCCTCTGGGATTCTCCAGGCAAGAACACTGGAGTGGGTTGCCATTTCCTTCTCCAATGCAGGAAAGTGAAAAGTGAAAGAGAAGTAGCTCAGTCGTGTCCAACTCTGTGCGACCCCATGGACCACAGTCCGCCAGGCTCTTCCATCCATGGGATTTTCCAGGCAAGAGTACTGGAGTGGGGTGCCACTGCCTTCTCCAGAAACTCTCCAGATAGTCTGAACGATGTTGTCAGGTTCCTGATGATCCTTCTGGAAGGGTGCAGTGAGCTCTTCGTTTTAGACTGCGGTCACAACCGCCTGACCACTAGCATACAGTGCGTTCAGGCTTTTCAATTCATACATACAGAAAGTAACTATATTTTTGGACTGAAACTCTTTATTTTGCAATGGCGCAAGAGATTTGGTCTCTACACGTGCTTCGTCGCTCAGTCACATCCAACTCCTTGGCAACCCCATGGACTGTGGCCCAGCTGACTCCTCTATCAGTGGAATTTTTCAGACAAGAATGCTGGAGTGGGTTACCATTTCCTCCTCCAGGGTCTATGGAATCAATTCATTTACACATGTGGAAGCAAAATAGTCCTCTGAGATACCATGATTTTGCAAATGCTTGATTTCTCAAGTAATTAAAAATGGGATTTCATGCTTTCAGTTTAGTGTGCAGTTAAAATTTTAATTTATTACACTGTACTTCTAAGAGGGAATCTCATGAAGAGGACAAAGGTCCTTATTTTAGAACACATCATTTAGTGTGGTACCACTTCATTTGAAATATTCAGACTCAACCTTCTACCAAAACTAGCTGGTGTTGAATTCAAAACACATCCCTCTAGGCTAAAACTTATATCCTCTAATTATCTGGTCTAAATTTATGATGTTCTCTATTGAGTCTCTAATCTGTTTAGACATACCCTTTTCTGAATCATAGTACTTGTGATAGATATTCAGGTTGTTATTTGGAACTCCTTAACGTCATTTTGAAATTCAATTTATATCCCTTGAAATATCATTTCTATCAAATCATGAGCTCTTTGGCCAGTTTAAAGCTGGATGACTTTGGAATTATAACTCAGGAGGTTGAAAGCTATGGGAGACGGCTGGGTAAGCATCCAAGTCAAAACTGACTTTATGAAAAGAGTCTGATAATTCAGTTAATTTAACTGGCAATTTAAGACTGTTGTTGAAGCACTGGACTTTACTTCCATCACCAGTCACATCCACAGCTGGGTATTGTTTTTGCTTTGGCTTCATCTCTTCATTCTTTCTGGAATTATTTCTTCACTGATCACTGATCTCCAGTAGCATATTGAGCACCTACGGACTTAGAGAGTTCATCTTTCAGTGTCCTATCTTTTTGCCTTTTTCATACTGTACTGTTCATACATTCTCAAGGCAAGAATGCTGAAGTGGTTTGCCATTCCCTCCTCCAGAGGACCACCTTTTGTCAGAACTCTCCACCATGACCCGTCTGTCTTGGGTGGCCCTACATGGCACGACTCATAGTTTCATTGAGTTAGCCAAGGCTGTGGTACATGTGATCAGAAGTTCATCTTTCAGTGTCCTATCTTTTTGCCTTTTTCATACTGTACTGTTCATACATTCTCAAGGCAAGAATGCTGAAGTGGTTTGCCATTCCCTCCTCCAGAGGACCACCTTTTGTCAGAACTCTCCACCATGACCCGTCTGTCTTGGGTGGCCCTACATGGCACGACTCATAGTTTCATTGAGTTAGACAAGGCTGTGGTACATGTGATCAGATTGGTGAGTTTTCTGTGATTGTTGTTTTAGTACTCCAACAGTACATGAACCATGAACTTCCAGATGTTCAAGCTGGATTTAGAAAAGACAGAGGAACCAGAGATCAAAATTGCCAACATTCATCAGATTATTGAAAAAGCAAGAGAGTTCCAGGAAAACATCTATTTCTACTTTATTAACTATGCAAAAGCCTCTGATTGTGTGGATCACAATAAACTGTGGAAAATTCTGAAAGAGATGGGAATACCAGACCACCTGACCTGCCTCCTGAGAAATCTGTATGCAGGTTAAGAAGCAACAGTTAGAACTAGACATGGAACAACAGTTCAGTTCAGTCACTCAGACGTGTCCAGCTCTTTGCCACCCTATGAATCGCAGCACGCCAGGCCACCCTGTCCATCACCAACTCCTGGAATTCACTCAGACTCACATCCATCAAGTCAGTGATGCCATCCAGCCATCTCATCCTCTGTTGTCCGCTTCTCCTCCTGTGCCCAATCCATCCCAGCATCAGAATCTTTTCCAATGAGTCAACTCTTTTCATGAGGTGGCCAAAGTACTGGAGTTTCAGCTTTAGCATCATTCCTTCCAAAGAAATCCCAGGGCTGATCTCCAGAATGGACTGGTTGGATCTCCTTGCAGTCCAAGGGACTCTCAACAGTCTTCTCCAACACCACAGTGCAAAAGCATCAATTCTTCGGCCCTCAGCCTTCTTTACAGTCCAACTCTCACATCCATACATGACCACTGGAAAAACCATAGCTTTGACTAGACAGATTTTAGTCGGCAAAGTAATGTCTCTGCTTTTGAATATGCTATCTAGGTTGGTCATAACTTTTCTTCCAAGAAGTAAGCGTCTTTTAATTTCATGGCTGCAGTCACCATCTGCAGTGATTTTAAGCCCCAGAAAATAAAGTCTGGCATTGTTTCCACTGTTTCCACATCTA
>SJYC01123585.1:0-18166 GCA_006408675.1 Madoqua kirkii | reverse complement strand
CTAAGTGAGGAGAAAGTCCTCTCACGTTTCCAACCGAATTTTGAGTTGTAAGTCTTTTGATAGACCAGGGTAGTGAAGTACTGTCTATCTACCCCTCTGTACCTTTATCACTATCTGAAATAAAACCCCCACGAGGTTTTAGTGATGTATACCGCTGACGTCGGTACTTTAACTTTCTACGAACGAGGAACCTCCAATACTGGTTGGGTCTGTCGTATAATTTTTCGTCTCTTTAATGAAACGGTTGTCTCCAGGTAGATTAGTTTGCTATGGTTTTTCCAGTTGTCATGTATGGGTGTAAGAGCTGAACTATAAAGAAAGCTGAATGCTGAAGAACTGATGCTTTTGAACTGTGATGTTGGAGAAGACTCTTGAGAGTCCCTTGGACTGAAAGGCAATCCAACCAGTCCATCCTAAAGGAGATCAGTCCTGGGTCTTCCCTAGAAGGACTGATGCTGAAGCTGAAACTCCAATACTTTAGCCACCTGATGTGAAAGGCTGACTCATTTGAAAAGACCCTGATGCTGGGAAAGATTGAAGGCAGGAAGAGAAGGGGATGACAGAGGATGAGATGGCTGGATGGCATCACTGACTCAATGGACATGAGTTTGAGTGAGCTCCAGATGTTGGTGATGAACAGGGAGGCCTGGTGTGCTGAGGTTCATGGGGTCGCAGAGTCAGATATGACTGAGTGAATGAACTGAGCTGAAGACTATTGTTAATTCCCTGAAAAGAGTAAAAACTTCCCAGTAACTAATCTCTAGAAGTATATGACTCTTTTAGTAATACCCAGACAAATTTACATCACCGTATTGCAGTAAAAGGACCTGCACAATGCTTTATGAGACCCCAAACTAAACAGCCACATGTTCTTGTATTATTCACTCAACTGGGAGGAGAGAGGCAAATAGTTTTGCTTATGAGAATATTGCTAAACCTCATTAGCAGAAGCAACTTGACTCCTTGAAGATACAAACATGCAGGGAAACCCTGTAATAAACTGTGTTTATTAGAGCTAAGAGGAAAATTAGAGGTTAGATTCCTGTCTCTCTCCACGTGTAGATTTGACTGAAATGTAGCAGCGAGGGTAGTGGGGACTTGTAGGAAAGATTAGATGGTTTGGAAATAATTTATCCTTCCCAGTTTAATTGGAAATACTAATAAGGACAGGTCCTTTTGTCTTTTCCTTTGAGCTCTTAAAAGACAGGATGTTCATAATAATGCTTAATACCTAAATAATACCTTTCTTCTTCAAAGAGTTTTAAATACAGTAACTACCTGCTAGAATCTGTATCCAGCAGGCCAGGGGAACATCTTACCTCCAACCTCGTCTAACTGCTGAATGGCACTTGTTAAAGTGCAGTGAGAGTGGGAAATAGGTAGGAAATAATTGATCTACAATCACCCCATACCATAAAATCATAGAGTGACTGGTTAAAATCCTGAACCCTTTTATATCCTTTCAAACCCACTGTATTTTCAAATAAACATTTAGGATTTTTTTTTTCCTTTTTACAAAAGGAACATATGCTTATTGCAAAAAACTTAAGAAGCTTGTGCAAGGGGGAAAAAAAAGCTTAGTGAATTCTAATTCACTTTATACGTTGTGATGGTTGGCCTTGTGACTCTTTTTTTTGTCTCTTTTTGTTTTTAAAAAGTACAAATGGGCTTCCCAGGTGACTCAGTGGTAAAGGATCCACCTGCCAATGCAGGAGGCACAAGAGATGTTGTTCGATCCCTGGGTTGGGAAGATCCCCTGGAGTAGGAAATGGCAACCTGCTCCAGTATTCTTGCCTGGAAAATTCCATGGACAGAGGAGCTTGGCAGGCTACAGTCTAGTCAGACACAACTGAGAGGCTGAGCACACACAGGCACGTGTGCACACACACACACACACACACACACACACACAGTGAGTCACAATAAAAGACTGAAGGTTTAAACCTGAAAGCACTTGCAACATAACTAGAGAAAACAATGAGTATGTACATTAATGAGAAAGAGCAAGGTACATTTAAATCAGGCAACTTGATTTTTTTTGTATGTAATTTTAAGCCAGCTATTCTTTAACAAGGTGCTTTGGTTTCCATTTCAACAGCCAAAATATTTACTGGAATGTGTTAACCAGGTTTTGCTAATTTTTTTACCCTCTGAATCTTCCTTGTTCTTTATTCATGTAGTTATTCATTCAGCAATTAAGTGCTGAGACTATCATGTGTGAACAGCTTGTGCCAGGAGCTGAAAAAGGTATTTAAGCCAAGAAAAAATGGAGAACCTGACTTCTTGTTCCCTGAGTTGGATTCATCTAATTTTTAACATTATAAGTAAATAATACTAACATATAAAAGAAAGATTTGAGTAAGTATGTAGAAAATAAAGACCTTTAAAGGTCTCAGATTCCTCTTGTTTTGTTTTCAATGTAATATTTTACAACAGATTCTAGATCAAGCTGATTTAAGGATTAATTTTTCATACGACATACTTGAGCCTTATCTAAACTACATAGACCTGGGTCCTCTGTTGAGAAACTAACTACAGTGCTTCATATATAACACTTCATGAAATGTGAATTTCAACGCGAAGAGAAACATTATATAAATTATAGGGTTGGAAAATTTTTAAGGGTAAAAAAATTTTACTTAATTCTTATAAAGTAAAGAATTTCTAGTTCAATGAGTTCCTTTGGAACAGGGAAGATGTTCTTTTCCCCTATCGTGTGCCTGTAAGATTTCCTGCCTACCTTCAAGGACCAAGAGGATAATGCTCTTTCCAGGCACTTTCTAGATCATGCTGGCCTATGTGATTATCTTCCTTGCTTGAAATTCTATGGCACTTATTATACATGTGTTGTACATAAGACGTGCAATATAAGACAGAAATCTTATTGGTGATCTTGCTGTCTGAATATATTTCCCCTCTGAAGCCGAATTATAAGTCCTTGGAGGAAATGTTGTGGTGGCTAATGTTACTAAAACAAACCAAGAAAACCTCATTTTTTTCTGGGTGTGTCTGTGAAGGTCTCTGGAAGACATTATCGTCATGGTCAGGCATGGGTTGGAAAAGAATTTCCAGACACGAGGCAGAATGAAAGAAGAATCAAGTTCATTAGAGTGGGGAGGGGAGAGTCACTGCTAGCCCAGCAGGCCAGCTCCCTGACAGTCAGGGAGAATCGACAGTGAACAGGGGTTCTTGATTCGTCTTTATACCCTGGGTGTAAGGAGTGGGAAAGTGGTCTTATGGGTCATTTGCTGATTGACGAGGCAGGTATTTTGGGTGAGGGGCGAAGAGTAAGGCAAATACCTTCTCCCCATATGGGGAAAGGGTGGGGAAGGTTATACTGGTCAGAAGGACCTAAAATTCATTAATAGTTACATCATCGGGGATGGGAGGGAAAGTCAGTAAGAGTCTGGTTTTTCTGTTCCTCCATTCCAAGACCCTCCTTGGTTTCATCTGCTCTTTCGTCCTTGGGTCACCACAAATATCATTTGAATCAGTAGACAGAATAAGGAAGATCGCTCTCACCCGTGTGAGTGGAGGATGAAACAATGAGAGCCGGTCAGTCATGTCAGACTCTTTGCAACCCCGTGGACTGTAGCCCGCCAGGCACCTCTGTCCGTGGGATTTTAAAGGCAAGAATAATGGAGTAGGTTGCCATTTCCTACTCCAGGGGAAGTCTTCCAGACCCAGGGATCGAACCCGAGTCTCTGGTGTCTCTTGCGATTGGCAGGTGGATTCTTTACCACTGTGCCACCTGCAGGCAAATTTGTTCTCTTTCCTAAAGCTGGCACTTCTGTTTTCTCCTGTCCTAACACACTGGGTGCCCCTGGTTCTGGGACTTTTTGATTCAGACCCAGAGCTGCACCATCAGTTCCCCTGGTTCTCAGACCTTCAGACCAGGCCTGAATTACACCCAGGCTTTCAGTTATTCTGCTTGCAGACACAGATCATGGAACTTCTCGCCCTCTCTAACCATGGGAGCCAATTCCTATAGTAAATCTCTTCTGATAGCTATGCATCCACATATATCCTGTTGGTTCTGTTTCTCTGGAGAACCCTGCCTCATACAGCTGTATCCCTTACATTTCATTGTATTTTCCCAGAGTACCTCCCAAACCACTGTTGCTATGTAACTGCAGGAGATTCTGTTTACATAAAATCCCAAAAAGCTGCAACACTGTAGCCCTGGAGATTTTCACAGTGATGACTGTATATGTTATTACAGGTTCTCTTTAGAACTATTCTAGTGAATTCTCTGGTGGTCCAGAGGTTAGGGCTCGTTGTTTCCACTGCAGGGGGCACAGGTTCAGTCCCTGGTTGGGGAACTAAGATCCCACATGCCATGCAGCACAGTCAAAAAATAAACAATGAAAAAATTTTAAATAAACTTTAAAAAAAAAGAACTACTTTAAATCCTGTCTACTTTATCCAGTATCCCCATTCTTCTTCTTAAACATACTGACCACTTTGTAGCTTCCTGTGTTTAACGATAGAAAGATTTTTAAAACAGCTGTTTGTAAAACAGGTGGGACAGGACAAAAAGTAACCCTGGCACAACGCCCTAAGTCCCAGGCAGGGCCAGGACACTGTGGAGGAGTGTCACCCTTAGTAAGTCTCCAGCCTTCGAAGTGGATTCCAGGGTAGGCAAGACCACCATCCTAAGAGAATAGTGAGAACTCAAGATCTTCTCTTTCTCTCTAACAAAAATCATTGTATTATCTATCACGGTGCTGGAGGTCAGGGATCAGCCAGGGGCTTGTTCTTTTCCACGTGGAGTTGATAGGGTCCAGGATGGCTTCCATCACTGCCTGCTGCCTTGGTGACACTGGCTAGAAGCCTGGGCTCAAGTGGGGCATGGACCTATATGTGGCCTTTCCATCACAGTGGTCCAGTCAGAGTTCCAGTGGCAGCTCAGGGCTCCTAGGGGGAATAGCACAAGAGCCCAAATCCTTTCTGATGACTTAAAAGCTTATCCTTTGCTTCATCCCTACAGTTGTTGTTTAATTAACTAATACTCTTAGGAAAGATGTTTTGTTTTTAATAATCTGAATGTTTTTACTATTATATTTAACTTTTTAAAAGTTGTGTTATTATTTTTGGTATTAAAAGTTCATACATCCACAGTCATGTAAGAGACGCAAGAAAAATATAAAATTACAAGAAATGAAATCAATAATCTAAAATCTCAGACTGTCAATTATTGGGGGCTTTGGTAAACTCTTTCTAAATAGCTATGTATTTATATACGTATATACTTATTGTGCGGAGAAGGCAATGGCACCCCACTCCAGTACTCTTGCCTGGAAAATCCCATGGACGGAGGAGCCTGGTAGGCTGCAGTCCATGGGGTCGCTAAGAGTCTGACACGACTGAGCGACTTCACTTTCACTTTTCACTTTCATGCACTGGAGAAGGAAATGGCAACCCACTCCAGTGTTCTTGCCTGGAGAATCCCAAGGATGGTGGAGCCTGATGAGCTGCCGTCTATGGGGTCGCACAGAGTCAGACACGACTGAAGTGACTTAGTAGCAGCAGCAGCATACTTACTGTGGGCTTCCCTCATAGCTTAGTTGGTAAAGAATCTGCCTGCAATGCAGGAGACCGGGATTCGAGTCCTGGGCCAGGAAGAGCCCCTGGAGGAGGAAATGGGAATCCACTCCTGTATTCTTGCCTGGAAAATCTCATGGAAAGAGGAGCCTGCCAGGCTACAGTCCATGGGGTCGTAAGAGTCGGACATGACTTAGTGACTAAACCACCAATACTTATTGTATATACACACGCCACATATGATTTTATAAACATGACATTGATTTTATAAATGCCACTTTAGGACTTCCCTGGTAGTCCAGTGGTAAGAATCTGCATGCCAATGCGGGGGACATGGATTCGATCCTGGTCCAGGAAGATGCCACATGCCATGGGGCAACTAAGCCCAAGGGCCACAACTACTGAGCCTGTGTCCTATAGCCTGGGTGCCACAAGAGAAGCCACTGCAATGAGCAGTCCATGCACCACAACTAGAGAGGAGCCCCTACTCTCTGCAACTAGAGAAAGCCTGAACATGCCAGCAAAGACCCGACCCCGAAAAAAATGCCGCTTTATAACTTAGTCATGGAGAAAGCAGCTGGAATATATAGTTGATCTCTGTAGTGGTCAAATAAACAACCAAGTAATAGCAAGGAGATCCAACCAGTCCATTCTAAAGGAGATCAGCCCTGGGTGTTCTTTGGAAGGAATGATGCCAAAGCTGAAACTCCAGTACTTTGGCCACCTCATGCGAAGAGTTGACTCATTGGAAAACACCTTGATGCTGGGAGGGATTGGGGGCAGGAGGAGAAGGGGACGACAGAGGATGAGATGGCTGGACGGCATCACCAACTCGACGGATGTGGGTTTGGGTGAACTCCAGGAGTTGGTGATGGACAGGGAGGCCTGGTGTGCTGAGATTCATGGGGTCACAAAAGGTTGGACATGACTGAGGAACTGAACTGAATAACAAGTTCTTTCTGTTTCCTGCTCTGCTAACATAGGTTCATAGGAATGTAACCTTACTCATTGATGAGGCTAGGTAACTATCAGCCAAATGTTTGCATTTTACTGCAGAAACCCCCCCAAAAAAAGAAGGTGGGGAAAAGAAAGAGGGGGTGGGAGGAGGAAGGAAGTAGGTGGGGAACAAGAGAAAAAGGAAAGAGTAACTTGAGTAGATTGGGGTTTTATTTTTCTCTACCTGCGAGAAATCGAGAAATAGAAATTCTAGGGCTGGTCAGCAGTTCCATGATGTAATCAGTGTCCAGGTTCCTGTATCCTTCACTCAGCCATGTTACTCTGTTCATCACTTTGGGCTTCCAAGATGGCCACTTCACTTCCCAACTGTGTGTCCATGTTCCTGATGGAAGGAAGCTGAGGGTCTAAAAAAATATGTTCAAACCAGCTAAATCTGTCCTCCTTCTAAGGGTTTTCCTGGAGGTCTTGCTCAATAATTTCTTTTCCCCTCTCAGCATTGGGAACAGGATTGTCCTCTTCTGCAAGGAAGACTTTTGTTTTGTTTTGGCGGTTTGCTTGTAAGAAGAGGCATTCTCACTTTAGGAAGGCAACTATCTCTGCCACAATAACTAATATGTGGTATTTTTAATACACATTGGTGAATGCATATGTACATATTCCCAGGAAACTTGATTGAAGAAAGGTAAAGGTGAAATGGATAAAACTTTTTTTTTGCAAGTGAAGTTTTATTGGGGGGCAAAGTGATAGCTCTGAGAAGCTGGCTTCTAGGAGGCAGTGGGAGATCAATATATGTGATTTTGGTGAAGGAGGAGTTCACATAATAAAGCACTTATCTTACAAAGGTTTTTTGCTAGTCACAAAGAGCTGATGTCACCATGAAGGGATTTAGTGCTTTTCTAGATATGAGGAGATTCAAGGATTGGGATCATGAAATCAGTTCCTGAAAATATCTAACTATCTAAAGACCTGTTCCACCAGTTTTCCTGGAGCACAAAGTGCCCCAAAATGAATAAAACTTTCGTATAGATCGAGAAGTCTGAAAGTATGAGACTAATTTTAGAATAAAGTCTATGAAAATTTTCAATGAAAAGAGAATTTCTTCATTTTCAATTCAAGTTAACGAATATCTAAGATATGAGAAGGAAAAAACCCATGATGGATAGAAATATTTTCCTGCCCTCAAGGATCTTAGCCTAGTGACACAGGTGTTCAAATAAATAATTTAATATAAAAACCCCTTTTGCGTGAGAAATGTATAAAGGAATATGTGAGGGGTGGGAGAACTTTGGAAAGGAATAAAGATAGGGTCTCCCTGTGCAGTAGGCTTAACAGATAAGTAAAAGTACATCAAGGGGATGAAATAAGAGAAGGACTTTTCAGGGCAATGGAGTGGGAAAATGCAATGTATATCAGGTTCTGACTGGTCCCTTTAAAATATTGTATAAGAAGTCCATGTGTAGCCTGGATTGCTCAGAGTTTGGTCTATGAGTCACCCATATCACCAATATGATACTCCAACCCCTAGTGATTCTGATTCAACTAACTCAGTGTTTCTGAATTTTCTCTTCAGAATTCTTAGGCACATCAAAGTTTAAGAACCCTAAGTCTAGCTTCATAGAAGAGAAACTGTGTCAAAGAGACTATTACCTTATCAATACCTTCTTGTATTCCTGTCTTGTACAGTCTAACTATATTTCTGAGTTATGTTAACTTTTGACTCCTTCTTGGACACTCACTCACTGAGGTCTTGGTTCTGAACCTCTACCATGGAGCCAATGTAGGCAAAATAATTCGAAGATGTTAAAGCCTGGGGTCTGAGATTTTATCCACTTTTTGGGTGAAAAACCCCATTGGTAATCTAGTGAAGATATGATGCTCACTTCTAAAAATTATGTTTTAAAATACATAAAACAAAGTACATCAATTATGTTGAAAATAGTTATCACATATTGAAAGAAAGAAGTAAACTCGCCCTACTATTATATGCTTTTCTTAATGTTCTATATAATAGGCAAATGTATATAAATTATATGCAGAGAGATATAAGTTATATAGGTTATAGTGGTAAATAGATGGGGTCTGTAAGTTCTCATATTATAGACCAATGTGAATGTTTTTGTTGCTGGGCTTGAAAAGAGCATTAATGGTGGTCTTTGACAAAGCAACAAAGTATGTCGTATCAAGTGTGAAAGTCTATGTTGTTTTTTTTTTTTTTTTGAGTCCATGGATCTTCTGAAATCACATGAGCTTCTGCAGACCCAATGTGAAGAACCACTATCCAAGAGATTAACTAGTTGAGTTGGCCTCAAATGGGGCAGTACTGCCCTTATGGTGTATGTGAGAAATGTGAGGAGGCAATTTGAGGTATCACAGTAATTGGGAAGATACTATTGGCCATTAGAGGACAGGAGGGCCAAGAATGCTGGATGGTCAGCTATATGTTGAAGAAGTCCCATTCAACAAAATACTGTTCTGTCCTGAATGTTCTACCATATATATATGTGAAAATCCTCTCTATAATCTTCTGAACTTAAGACCTATCTCCATTTTTACATAGGAACACAAAAATTGTTCATAAGATAAGTCATATCTGACTCTCTAATGTTCTACCACACACACATATATATGTGAAAATCCTCTCTATTATCTTCTGAACTTAAGACCTATCTCCATTTTTACACAGGAACACAAAAATTGTTCATAAGTCATTTCTGACTCTTTGTGACCCCATGGACTGCACCATGCCAGGCTATTCTGTCCTCTACTATCTCCTGGGATTTGCTCAAATTCATGTCCATTGACTTAGTGATGCTATCTAACCATCTTATCCTCTGTTGCCCCCTTCACCTTCTGCTTTCAATCTTTCCCAGCATCAGGGTTTTTTCCAGTGAGTTGTTTCTTTGAATTAGGTGGCCAAAGAACTGGAATTATATCTTCAACAACAGTCCTTCAAACAAATATTCAGGGTTGATTTCCTTTAGGATTGACTGGTTTGATCTTACTGTCCAAGGGACTCTCAAGAGTCTTCTCCAGCACCACAATTCAAAAGCATCATAAAAAAATAATAATATATATCATAGCAGAAAAACAACTATGATGCAAATTCAGAGAGGGACCATTGTAATTTGTGTCATTTAAAACTGTACTAAAGATTTTTCACTATTTTGGAAAACTACATCACCAATAGCAAGGCCATTGAAGAAATCTGAGTCCCAATAAACAATACATCAGTACCCTGAGCTATCATAGTCATATGATTCTATGTATGGATGTGCATATGAGGATGTGCACACATATTTAGCCTCTTTATTTAAATGTCAAGTAGGAAGTAAAATATAAAATAAGCAGTAAATAACATAAATGAGAAAAAGTAAAATTAAAATGTGAAATAAAAATACTGATAATATTGAGTTAAATATTGCTTTCCTTCCCTTAAATCCAAACTTAAACATGATAAGTACATGGAAGCACGTGATTACTTCATCATGCCTTCTAGTGGTTGTATTCAAATTTTTATTTACATAGAAAAATAGTACTTTTTAAAAATTTGTTTATTTTTGCTATACTGAGTCTTCGTTGCTGTGCACAGGGTTACTCTAGTTGTGGCGAACTGGTGCTACTTTTCCTTGCGATTCTAGGGCTTTGCATTGTAGTGGCTTCTTTTGTTGCTGAGCACGGGCTCTAGGCACCCGGTATTCAACAACTGTGGCATGTGGGCTCCGTAGCTGTGGCTTTTCTGCCCCAGGGCACTGGCTCAGTAGCTGTGGCACACGGGCTTTGTTGCTCCACACCGTGTGGGATCTTCCCAGACCAGGGATTAAACTCATGTCCCCTGCATTAGCAGGCAGATTCTTAACCACCAAGGAAGACCTCCAAAGAAGCAAATTATTTTTTATAATTTGTTTTCCTTTTACTAAGCAGTTGTGACATTATATTGATTGCTTAAAATTTTTATTTATTGTTATATTATCTATGTATTTTATTTCATGAAGTAAAGAAGGACTACAAAATACTAATTACAAAAACAGGTATCTGGGTCAGGTATGGTTGAGAATCATTTGATCCTGACCAAAATTTTCACCAAAAGAGCTATTAAAGCACATGCTTCATCCCACTAGAAGAGAAATGAACTTACAGGGAAAGTGTAGGATATGAGATGTAACATGGAGAACAGAAATAGCTAAAAATATGCCAGTAAATATGAATAACAGTATAAATTAATGCACAAATACATTTTTTGCTCAATTAAGAAATACACTAAAACTTTAGATGTAACCAAAAAAAAAAAAGTAACAAAATGGGAGCATTGAGAAAGCAGCGGAGTTGTATTTACTAAAGAGTAAAGTTTGCCAAGGTGGCACTAGTGGTAAAGAACGGCCTTCCAGTGCAGGAGACATCAGAGACATGGGTTCGATCCCTGGGTTGGAGAGATCCCCTGGGGGAGGGCACAACAACCCACTTCACTATTCTTGCCTAGAGAATCCCACGGACATAGGAGCCTGGCAGACTACAGTCAATAGGGTCACAAAGAGTCGGACACAACTGAAGCAACTTAGCACAAGGTCTGCCAAAATTGGAACTGTTCTCAGTGAGAGGACAGAAATATAAATAAATAAATCCACTCAAGGACAGAAAAATAATCTGCAATCTCCCAGCCAGCAGAGAAAATTATGGGGCATGTGAAAAACTTTGTTTAACCCATTAGAGAGCAGAAAAGGAGAAAGCAAAGAAAAATACAATTAAAATAGAGACAACTAGTATGTAGAAATATGTCTAAATAGATGAGTAATCATGATAAATATTAAAAAATTACATTCACTTATAAAATGATAGAGATAATCAGAATGTACAAAAATATAGGCTCTAGATGTTTATAAAAGACACAAGTAAAACAACTGTACAGAAAGACAAAAAAAAATAAAGGAAAAGAAAATTGATATATGCTAAATCAGACAGATAGAAAAGCTGCTGCTGCTGCTGCTGCTGCTGCTGCTAAGTCGCTTCAGTCGTGTCCGACTCTTAGCAACCCCGTGGACTGTGGCCCACCAGGCTCCTCCGTCCATGGGATTCTCCAGGCAAGAGTGCTGGAGTAGGGTGCCATTGCCTTCTCCAAGAGAAAAGCATTTAATAGCAAAAGTAAAATGAGCCAAAAGAGAATTTAAGGCAAAGCTATTAATAAGACAAAAGAGACACTGAATAATAAGAATGATCCACCAAGAAAATATAACAACCTTTAACATGTAGTGTGAAAGTGTTAGTCACTTCAGTCGCGACCCTCTAGACTGTAGCCCACCAGGCTCTTCTGTCCATGAAATTCTCTAGGCAAGAATACTGGAGTGGATTGCCATGCCTACCTCCAAGGGATCTTCCTGACACAGGGATAGAAGCCAGGTCTCCTGCACTAAAGGAGGATTCCTTACCATCCGAGCCAACAGGGAAGCCAATTTGTACTTTAAAACATAGCTCCAAAATTTATAAAGCAACATCTTACTAAATTACTAGGAGACATGAATGAATTGATGATCTCAATGGGAGATTTTAAATGGAGAGTTCAAACTCAAAATGACTAATAAGAATTTTCTCAAGAGTTGAACAACAAAACTAAAAGGCTTAAGCAAATAGATATGAATAGATCTTTGCATCAGATAGAAAATATACATTCTTTTCAAGTGTACATTTTTTAAAAAATGAGTACATATACATCACCGAAGAGAGTTCAACCACTTCAATGAATCAGCTATTGTATAAAATATGTTCTCTGCCCAGGATAAAAAATATTAAAATTCAAGAATAAAACATGAATTTAATGTTTGGAAAGAACAAAAAGTACTCCTAAATAACTCTATGGATCACAGAGAAAATCATAATAAGAAGTAAAATATTTGTAGAACTGAATGGCAATGAATGACCTACACAAAAAGGCCCTCAGGAAGTACTTGTTGAAAGAGTAAACTAGTATCCAGAATTTTTGACTCCCAGGTTGGTGGCTGTCAAATATTATTATGAAAAATACAAAATGAAGAATTTTGAAAACAATAGACAACAATAAAGGACCAGGTAAACTTTAAATAAAAAGATAACAAGTGTCAAACTGTCAGGCTGCCTTCAAAAGATACTTAGGGTATCTAATAAAACAAAAGTGTTTTTAAGATCTCACTATAAGCAATGGCACCCCATTCCAGTACTCTTGCCTGGAAAATTCCATGGATGGAGAAGCCTGGTGGGCTGCAGTCCATGGGGTTGCTCAGTCGGACACAACTGAATGGCTTCACTTTCACTTTCATGCATTGGAGAAGGAAATGGCAACCCACTCCAGTGTTCTTGCCTGGAGAATCCCAGGGACGGCAGAGCCTGGTGGGCTGCCGTCTATGGGGTCGCACAGAGTCAGACAGGACTAAAGTAACTTAACAGCAGCATAAAGGGTATTATCCCTATCACCTACATGGTAAATAGACCAGGAAGAAATCTGGTTTATAAAAGAAGCAAACAAAAATTCCAGGGGTAAACAAATAAGCCACCATTAACAGTGGTGATGGAAACCATTCTAACTGATGGCAAATCAGAACTTCATATCATATACTGTCCCAAAACGATCAGCTGTTAATTTAAAAAGCTTAAGTCAGTCTTCAGTTGAGAGAGTAGCATTGACATATATAAACAACGATGTGTGAAATAGCCACGTGCTCTGTGACAACCTAGCGGGGGGTGGGAGCTCAAGAGGAAGGGGATATAGGTATACACATGGCTGATTCAGGTTGTTTGGCAGAAACCAGCATAACATTGTAAAGCAATTATCCTCCAATTAAAAATAAATTTAAGTAAATAAATGTCTTCAATAAAGTACAAGTTGAAAGAAAAGAGAAATATCTCTTATTTTACTGAATCTATTTCAATTCTTTCTAAAGAGGAAAAAAGAAATTACTTGAAAGAGTAAAATTAACTGGAAATCCAGGCAAATGTTTTATATCCTTTTCCTGAACAACAAATATTTCATTCCCTGGAAAAGAAAAAAATTTAACACCAGGTTTCATTTATACGTGTTTGCCTACATCTTTTGCTGTAGTGTTCAATGGAAAATTACTGCAATAATCCCTACAGTTCTAGTCTAGAAAATTTTCACCTACAGGATACAAAGATCATCATTAAGAATAATTTAAGCAGGCTTTTTAAGATTAATGGATGCAGTTCTTTTCTTTGAGTTACCTTTGCATCGTAGAGAAAAGCTATGCAAAAAGATAACAAATACTGTCTTCATGAGATAAATGCTCAGGTGTTTTTTTTAATTCATCATTTTACTCTTTCTACTTTATAGACAAAATGCTTGCTTCCTTATAATCAGACCATTAATGGAAAAAAGTCATTGGGTTTGCCTTTTCTTCACACTAGGTGGGTTGCATTTTTAAATCCTCTTTTCCCAAATAAGGTATTGGATTTGAAAGAAAGATACTAATTTGAAATCCTCTGAGATTCAGTAGAGTTAAAACCATGTTATAATAGACAATCTACATTCAAAGCACAGGCAGTCCCTAAGTTGCAAATGGGTTATATTCCAAAAGTTAATTTGAAAGTCTGCTGTTTAGAACTTGTAAAGGCATTTTGCCATGGAAACAAAGTTATAAATGACAGTTGAATTTCCAAACTAGCCCACAAAAGTCTACCTAACCCATAATGTGTCTGAATCCAATTGCTTCAAGGAGAGGTTTGTAACAGAACATAATAGTCCACTGACAGGTTGATGGGTGGCTCACTTTATTGGTGTGTCTCAATTTAGGGTTGCTGACTTGTCATTTTAATACTTCTTCATTTTATCCCCGAAAAGTGTATTAGTCAAATAATAATACCTTTCTACAAAAAGTACTTAACATTTTTCATGGCGTGTAGATTATTTTAGGACTTTGATTTATCTTATAGCAAAGGATAAACAAGTACTCCTCTTTTTCCTCTGTGATAAAAACCAGTTTCTTTCTCTAAAAGTATTTTTTTTTTTTTGCTTGATATTTGCTTTTTTGCTAACCGTGAAATCTATGCAAAGTTAAAATTCCTTTTCTAATCACTTGTTTTGATGGTTAATCCATAAAGGTTTTTCTCTTGTCTTGTTTTTATTTGTTGGGTCTTTAAAAAGCCTTTGGTAACAACAGCAGCTTGACAAATAACAGTGATGAAGTCCATTAATCACCAATACCAAACAGCTTCTCACTTCTGCTGATTTCACTTCTCTGATCCTTGATTTAAAATATGTGGTTTCTAAACTCCTCATGTGCCACCCAAGGTCCTTCTTAATTTGGCCCCAACCTACTTTTTCTGCCCTGTGTGATGGCCTTCATCACAAACTTTTGCACAGGTTTTATTTCTTATCCCCAGGAATACTTGGCATTTCCCCAATTTCAGGCCTTTGTTAGCTATCGTTCCCATTACAGTGCTCTCCTCTGACCATTCTATCTGAAGCTTATTCTTCAAGATCCACCGCAAGTATCACCCCTTCTGAACAAACATGGAATAATGGAAAGGATGCATACACAGACCTAAGTATGAATCTCAGCTTTGCTACCATCTTAGCTGTATGTAAGCATATATTTAACCTCTCAGAACCAGTATTTCTCATCTATAGAATGAGAACTAACAGTACTTTGATCACACTGTTGAAGATTAAATCCAAAAAATTTTAATTGAAAAAGCATGGGACTTTCCCAGTGGTCTAGTGGCTAAGACTTCTTGTTCACAGTGTAGGGGACCTGGGTTTGATCCCTGGTCAGGGAACTAAGATCCCACAAGCTGCAACTAAGAGCTCACATGCCACAACTAAGACCTGGCACAGCCACACAAATAAATAAAATTATTTTTTAAGAAAGAAAAGGCATGATGCCTGTGTTTGATCAACCCATAGTAACTGATTGGCTGCTTTTTTGAATCCCTGCAGGATATTTTATCAGAGTAGTTTATTTCAAAGGTTACTTTTCTGAATGTTTCTTTTCTTTCTTTCTTTTTTTTTTTTTTACATGAGTAAATATTGTCTCCTTGACCAGATATTTTAAATCTACCTGATTAGAATCTACTAATCAGAGTCCAGGCAGAAAGTCAGAAACCATGCTAGGTATTTCAGGTAGAGGAATTTAATTCAAGGAATTAGTCACATGGATACTGTAAAACTGAAAGGGCAACAAGAATGGTAAAAAATCTACCTGCAATATAGGAGGCCCAGGTTCAATCCCTGGTTCAGGAAGATCCCCTGGAGAAGGAAACCACAAAACACTCCAGTATTCTTGCCTGGGAAATTCCATGGGCAGAGGAGCCTGGTGGGTTACAGTCCATGGGGTTGTAAGAATCGGACATGACTTAGTGACTAAATCACAGTCACATAGGTGTTAAAAACTGAAAGGGCAAGAGGAATGCTGAAAGTATTAATAGCTAGAAACTGCTGGGTTGGGCTGGGGCAGGGCAGATAACTAAATAAAAAAACTTCTTGTTTATAGGAAGAGTCTTCATATTGTTAATAGCTAGGTCTATGAGGAAAGTATGTCAAGGCTGTATATTGTCAACCTGGTTATTTAACTTATATGCAGAACACATCATGTGAAATGCCAGGCTGGATGCAGCACAAGCTGGAATCAAGATTGCCATGAGCAAAATCAATAACCTCAGATATGCAGATGACACCACCCTTATGGCAGAAAGTAAAAAACTCTTGATGAAAGTGAAAGAGGAGAGTGAAAAAGTTGACTTAAAACTCAACATTCAAAAAACTAAGATCATGGCATCCAGTCTCATCACTTCATGGCAAATACATGGGGAAACAATAAAAATCATAATAGACTTTATTTGGGGGGGCTCCAAAATCACTGCAGATGGTGACTGTAGCCATGAAATTAAAAGAAGCCTTTGCTCCTTGGAAGAAAAGCTATGACCAATCTAGACAGCATATTAAAAGGCAGAGACGTTACTTTGCCAACAAAGATCCGTTTAGTCAAAGCTATTGTTTTTCCAGTGGTCACATATGGAAGTGAGAGTTGACTATAAAGAAAGCTGAGCACCAAAGAATTGGTGCTTTTGAACTGTGGTGTTGGAGAAGACTCTTGAAAGTCCCTTCTATTGAAAGGAGATCAAACAAGTCAATTCTAAAGAAAATCAGTCCTGAATATTCACTGGAAGGACTGGTGCTGAAGCTGAAGCTCCAGTAATTCTGGCCACCTGATTGGAAGGACTGACTCATTGGAAAAGACCTTGATGCTGGGAAAGATGGAAGGCAGGAGGAGATGGGGACGACATAGGATGAGATGGTTGGATGGCATCACTGACTCGATCGACATGAGTTTGTGCAAGCTCCAGGAGTTGGTGATGGACAGGGAAACCTGGCATGCTGCAGCCCATGGGTCGCAAAGAGTCGGACACAAACTGAGCAACTGAACCGAACTGATGAGGGATGTGTTGTATGGTTGGTGTTTACACTAACAAGGAAGCAGGAGTTGGCTAGCCCTAGCAGCACTGGAGGGGTGTGGCATTGCTGGTCTAGATATGCCCAAAGATACTGAAATTATTTTGGAGCTGTTATATTTTGACAGGAATTGCAAATAGAAAGCAAGTCCTATCTGCCGTTTACCACCCTTCCAATATCTCTTTAATTACCACGGCCTCCACTAGGTGACCCTAAGATGAAGCTAACTGGTAAGGGAAATGGGTCTGGGAAATGTAGTTTCCAGCCCCAGCCCCAGCCCCAGCATCCCAGAGCAGAATATGAAAGGGTGGGCACGAAGCTGAGAGCACAACATAAACAATCAGCACAGAAAGTACATTTGTTAAGGTCAAGGTATTTGTTCTTTGTATAAAGCCTTTAATATAAAAGGTATTCTATAAATATTTCTTGATTGATTCTCTCCTTTGCAATGGAGAGCTTCCCGGATGGCTCAGTGGGGAAGGAATCCACCTGCAGGAGATCCTGCTTCGATTCCGGGGTCGGGAAGATGTGCTGGAGAAGGGATAGGCTACTTACTCCAGTATTCTGGTCTGAAGAATTACGTGGACTGTATAGTCCATGGAGTTGCAAAGAGTCGGACGGGATTTTCGCTTCACTTTTTTGCAATGGACTTCTATCTGAAGCAGATTTGGATTATCAGTTTAAATTCTTAGGAGGAAGTAGTTGTTCTTTTTCAGTGTTGAGTAAGATGCCTAGTCTAATACCCGTGTTTAATGAAAGTGAAGCATTAGTCGTTCAGTCATGTCTGACTTTTTATGACTCCATGGACTGTAGCCCACTAGGCTCCTCTGTCTGTGGAATTCTTCAGGCAAGAATACTGGGGTGGGTTGCCATTTCCCTTCTCCAGGAGATTTTTCCAACTCAAGGATTGAACCCGGGTCTCCTGTATTGTAGGCGGATTCTTAACCATCTGAGCTACCAGGGAAGTCCAATGTTCAATAGAAGCGGTTATTAAGAATATTAATATAGTAAATCATCTCTTTAACATCCAAGACCCTCCTCAGAAGTTGGTTTTGTAGCTGGGGTCACAGTTTGAGCTAAACTGTTTTTTGGTCTAGGATTTGAGCATGTTTGGGCACATTAGCAAAGCAGCAGAGCAGTCTATTTACAAAGGAAGGGAAAAAACAACTCACCCTAAGTGAAGAGAAATACAAAAAGTTCACTTTAAGGTCAATTGCCCAGTGTTAGGTGAGAAGG